>CM063505.1:191718855-191831355 GCA_032207245.1 Pardosa pseudoannulata
GTCCTTCAAAGTTATCTTAATAAAGGTCTTTCGCTGAACCGGTATCATTTTTATGGCCATGACTGCAACCCCCCATCGAGAAGTCAGTCTCATTAGATATATATATATATATATATATATATATATATATATATATACACACACACACATATATATATATATATATATATATATATATATATATATATATATATATATATATATATATATATATATATATATATATATATATATATATATATATATATATATATATATATATATATATATATATATATATATATATATATATATATATATATACATATATAAACCTATAACATATATAGATATGTGTGTGTGTGTAGTGACAAAAAAAAATCGTGAGATAAATTATTGAATGAAAACCCCTATTTCCCCCCTAGACAAGAGAATAAATTCATGTTGCGATTTGTTTTTCTTCTGTCAGTTGGACGAGCCAATCCTGGTATCCAGAGGCCACTAGGATTAAGACAAAAGAATGTGCCTTGTGTTTTATGACTCCTTTTAGGATGAAATAGTGAATTTGCATCAGGGTCCTTATAATTTAGAATAAGGGGAAATCCGACCCCCGTCAGAATCAAGTTTAAACTGTAAGTAAAAAAGCGATTTATCTCTGCAAAAAATAACATATTCTTTAACCACGACTTTTCGAGTTCCTGGATTACAATTCCATTTGAATTATTATGTAATTCAGTATGTTTTAGATAAAATTTTAATTTATTTTATTTGTTGCATCAGTCTGGTTAGTTCCAGAATTAAATCTTTGTCTGTCATACATATTCAGTTCCAGGTCATAGTAATGTAACATTTCCACAGTTTTTCATATTTTTATATTTTTACAATAATTTGGTCTATAGAAGATTATGTAAGAGGCTAAATAAATTTTAATTTTTTTGAGTAATTTTACAATAAGTTTGTTATTAAAACAATATATTAGGGCAACACATTTTAAATATTTAAAATATTTTAACGAAACTATTTTCTTTTATTATCTCTGTTACTTACCGTAGTATGTCCTTGAAACAGTTAAAAGAAATTTCTTATGTTTTGTTTACGTTATGGTTCCATTTAAATTTTATTTTTTATTATAGTAGATTCGGGAAATAACTCCTTCCTTAGACATTTCACTGGATAATAGTTTCCAAGTTTAATGGGACGGAGATACGTGGCATGTCCAACTCAGACTAGATGGGTTACTTCTTTGTATAACTGCAGTTTTTTGGCAAATTTGGCGGAGTGACATGTTATTCGATGTAGCAATGAATTCAATTTTTACTCGGGAACCGTTTTCATATCTACGATATAAGCCTCTCTCTCTTTTTGAATTATCACTTATTCCTCTTGACATAAAATAACACTTACGATGAGGAAAGTTATTTGAAAAACATAATTAACTATATCATGGTTTCTATAGGATCTAAACTTTGAATCGAAGACTCCATTATAAAGATCTCTTTACATCCTGAGTTTTGTATCGAACGTATTCTTATCATTGAAGCAAAACTGACAATGATTAAAAGAGATTTTATTCGTGGCTTCATGTTGACTTTTAGTCACCTCCTAACTAGTGATTTTCCAAAAAAATATTCAAAGATTCTTCGGGATCTCACTAAGCAAAGGATTTTCTACCAAACCTCCCCAAATCTTTATCAAATGGCTGCTCTAAAAAAAGAAAATCCAGTTGTCATATCTGCTTGCCAGACTAGAAATTCCAGTCACCAATATATGTTCCTGGAGTTCGTAGAAGGTTTGCTTGAATTCTTATAGAGTTCACAATAGCATGAATACTTTCCATTTAAGATTTAGAATGCATTGTTAGCCCTTACTCGTTGTGATAGACCGGACTGTCGTGTTTCCATTTCATCTTTTTCCTCCTGCATATAAAACCTATCTCATTTATCTCGATACCAACAAAAAGCAGTTCAAAATTTAGAAGAAAATGAACAATCAAAATGTCTCTATTGAAATCCGAAATAAGTTTTCTTCTCAACAGTTTAAAAAGAAAATATTTTTTTTTGCATATTTACAACATATTACATAAGTACATGCCTTCAAATTGTAATTACATTTAGCTAGAAGTAAATTAAAAAACATATCTTAAAGTATGACAATTCTTTAAACTAATTTTATTAGTTCATTGAACGTAACGAGTGTTAATTAATTTGTTTTAATTGCATTCCACAAAATTACAAATCTAAGAAAATTCGGCCATGCATGAAAATATGTTTTTTGTGAAGACCACATAATTAACAAATCTAATTGAATTTGAGTTCATTAAAAACTCTCTTTTAAAATCAATGTAAAATAAATACAGATGTTTACCATTCCGAAATCATTTGCATGAATTCAGTTGCTTTAGTTTTATTATGTGGGGCAATAAAACCTAAATTACTTTTGAGTTAGTTAGTTTATATTGATTTCGTTTTATCTGAAAATCCAGGAAACGTTGAATTTAATGGAGCAGAGTAGTTTCACAGTAAAGTCTGAATCTAAATTGACATTTTAAATTTTGGGGAAATTACGAAATAATAATGGAAGACATTCAACAGACATTCATCAGTAAAAATTTACAAAAAAAAAATGCCTATATAGTAATAATTATAGCAAGGATAACATGTTAGACTAGTAATATAAAAGTAAAAAAGGTTAAAAACAAGTGTATTCCTAGATTTGTATGAAACCGAATTTCCTTAATTTAAAAACTCACGCATTTCATAAATATAAAATACCACATATGCATGAATTATGGCGAAATACTATTCAATATTAACCTTTTACATAAATTGTTTATACAATAGATAAAAACTATTTTAATAAAAGTATATTTTTTTAATAATTACCAATAATATTTCTTTAAAATGAAAAACAAAAGAGAATTTAATTAAGTTTGATTTTATAAGACGCTTTTATGAGGAAACATAAAATTAACATTTCCGAAATTTAATTCAAACATATTATATAGTATGCTTAAGATAGAAAAATGCCTTTACTAAATAAAAATGTTCATTCAATACATGTTAATATTTTTCTATATAATACTTATATTTAATTAATTATGCTTAAACTTAATAAATTTAATTCACATTTATTTAAGCATTCATATTCCTAAAGGATTCATTATCTAATACTATTTTTGCTCACGATGCATACAGTTTTAATTTCATTTATAATACTTTCTGAAATAACATTTGTAATTTTTTTTAATAAGGGTTGGTTTAATAAAACAAATTTTAAAGGGAAAATTTCCAAGTGTATATGTAAATAATTTAAATTATTTTTGAGTATTAATATTTTACAAAATAATCTCCAAGAAGCTGGTTTAATTGGTACCAAATTGATTACATTTTAATATAGAAATCTACTATAGACGTAACAGATGCAGTTCAGTTTATGTATTATCAAATTCACAAAATCTTGAAGCTCTCAAAATGATGAATAGTAATTAATTAAAATAATTGGCTATACTAAGGTACATACCTCGTAAAAATAACGATTTTCGTGAATAAAGGTAAGAAATAGTTGTAATTAAGGAAGGAATTTGGACTCACGACCTGTTTTTCGCAGCTGTGCACTCTTCTATATATCTATAAGTCGACTCTATCGATCCCTACACCCGGCGTTCTTTTGGGGGAATATGAGCTCCCAGAGGCTAAGGGGGTGATAAATTTTTCGGATGTGTCGATAGTCAGGACGGTAGTTAATATAAAATAAAAAAAGGAATATTTTATGGAAATGATCAGTTTTACAGAAGCTGACCACACAAAGAAAGGAGAGGGAAGAACGGACGGGCTGTGGATTGCAGTTTTCAGAGCAAGGGAGGCCAAGTAGAGAGGTCCATAATATCTCTGTGGTTGTAGGGAGAGGACGCAATGTGTCTCTTGGATGCGGTGAAGGCAGGTCGTCCACCTAATTCTGGTTGCATTCCAGACAGGCTTCGGGACCCCAAAATATGATTTTAAAAATTAGACCTTTAACTTTTGAAAACATTTTTTAGTTTATTTGTTTAGTTTAAAACACACACACACACACACACATATATATACATACATACATACATATATATATATATATATATATATATATATATATATATATATATATATATATATATATATATATATATATATATATATATATATATATATATGTATATATATATATATATATATATATATATATATATATATATATATATATATATATATATATATATATAATATATATATATATATATATATATATATATATATATATATATATATATATATACATATATATATGTATACATATATATATGTATATATATATGTCAGGTCTAAAAAAGGGGTAGTTGGAAATTACGCGAGTTAAAAAGGATTTTAAAAAGGTAACTCTTTTATAATAATAAAATAAATGAAAAAGATCAAGCTCGCGTAAGCTTTTAGGATAATCCAGTCAGGCGGAAGCATTTTGAAACAATCTGATAAGCTTGCAAACAGATAAGTTTTCAGTAAGCGCTTTGATATGGAGCGGTCAACACCTTTTCCACCCATAGCTCCGCCATGAAAAATGAAAATGGTTCAGGTTGCTTTTTTTTAGAACAAACGATGATTTAATAAAACTATTATTATCAAGAAGACTGATTTCTATTCGACTTAACTCTGGATCATGACATGTCATGTATATATATATATATATATATATATATATATATATATATATATATATATATATATATATATATATATATATATAAATGAGTGTAAATACAGCGACTGACCTATGTGATTACATTTAAAATACTGGCATCACTGCATATTTTATTACACTTTTTATTATAGTTCCTTTAGTCTCTGTAATTTCCAAAATATTTGTGCATGCTTATGTGCAGATAAAAAAACATTATTTCATAGATCATTTTACAAAAAGTTTTTAGTAACGTTTCTATCAAATTTTGTTCATTATATTGTACATACTGATTTTACTTATTATTAAATTCTTAAAAATGGCTAAAAAGGGATTTAAAAACCCATGTTATAGAGTTTAGAAAAAATTAATTAAAAACTTTACTAACATTCGTTTTATTTTAATTATATTTATGTGCAAACTTCTATTAATTGCAGTGTATAAATTAACCTTACTTATTATTTAATACTGAGAAAACTTTAAGAATGCTTTAAAAATTCGTTTACCCGCTATCAAGTGTTTATATTTAAAGAAAAACTAAATATAGGTTTATCTTTTAATTAAAATTATTTATCTATACTTAAATTTTATTCATCTAGTTGTATGAAGTATACCATGACATTGCCAAACCTTGTTTTTATATGTCTTAATGAATATTTTATAGGTAAAAGCTAATTGGCATAAATTAGAGTTCTGTTAATAGAAACAAGTCTCCATTTTAATTAACATTAAATGTTCAAAATTTAATCAGCCCGTTTAAGTTAGCATTAACACGACAAATTTCTAGTTAATTTTATCTTGTTATATTTGCAGCTACAAAGCGCCAGTAATGAATTGCTAAATTTTTGAAATCGGTCGGACTCTACCTATTTCTATGAATAAATTCAATTTCCGTGGCTTAGCTGGGTTCGAAAAGCGTTATTAACAGATATTAATTAATTTTGTTAATTGAAAAGCACGTACTTTTCGAAGGATTTCAATTATTAGTTTTTCGGATAAATGAAGAAATTTTTCTGCGTTATAATTTCTTATTAATTACAACTCGTTACGTAAAATGGAGTTGCGAACACTTTTCCACTTTATTTTTCTTTTATTTTTCGCGAGGGCTTTATTTTTCGAAATTTATGTGCTTTCTTTTTTGCGTGGAACATCTGAAAAGCATTCGGCCGTAAATAATTTTACGAATTTAATAAGAAATACAAGGAGCATTTATTTCCATCGCAACTACACTTCAAGATGGAAAAGGAAAATTGATAGGACGACAAAAAAAGAGATGAAATTTATGTATTTTGGATCAAATTTTGATTATGCTAATACACTGCATATACTTTGATAGGATAGTCAACGATAAAAATTAAATAAAGAATATTTTTAGGAATGATTTTACAGTAAAGAAATGAGAAATAATATAGGGTTTTAGTTATTTTAAAACGAAATAAGATTATAATATTCAAATTCGTGAAACATAATCGAGAACTAGCACGGAGTGTAAAGAATGTATTGTAATCATAAAAAGTTTTAGTGTTCAGATTTCATCAGAAAGTTTATATAGAAATTTTAAGTATAGATAAATACAAAATTTTGCCATTATATTAACCTTCATTTTTAAATAGAGAGATGAAATTTATATGTTTTGGATCAAATTTTGATTATGCTAATACACTGCATATACTTTGATAGGATAGAAAACTGTAAAAATAAAATAAAGAATATTTTTAGGAATGATTTTAAATTAAAGAGATCACAAATGATGTATGTATTTAGTTTGTTTAAAACGAAATACAGATAGAATATTAGAATTAGTGAAACATAATCGACAACTTGTGCGAAGTGTAAAGAATGTATTATAATCATAAAAAATTTTAGTGTTCAGAAAATTTATATAAAAATTTTAAATATAGATAAATACAAACTTTTACTGTTATATGGACGTTCATTTGAAAAAAAAAGATGAAAATTATATGTTTTGGATCAAATTTTGAATATGCTAACACACTGCATATACTTTGATAAGCTAGTCAACTATAAAAATTAAATAAAGAATATTTTTAAGGAATGATTTTACAGTAAAGAGATAAAAAATAATGTAGGATTTTAGCTATTTTAAAACGAAATACGAATAGAATATTCAAATTCGAGTAACATAATCGAGAACTTGTACGGAGTGTAAAGAATGTATTGTAATCATAAAACGTTTAGTGTTCAGATTTCATCAGATAATTTATATAGAAATTTTAAGTATAGATAAATACAAAATTTTACCATTATATTAACGTTCCTTTTTAAATAAAGAGATGAAATTTATGCTTTGGATCAAATTTTGATAACGTCTATGCACTTCATATACTTTGATATTATAGCCAACTCTAAAAATGAAATAAAGATTTTAGAAATCAGTTTCCAGTAAAAAGATGCCAAATAATATAAAGTTTTATATATTATAAAGCGAAATACGGACAAAACATTTGAATAAGTGAAATATAATCGAGAGTCTGTACGAAGTGCAAATATTGTATTGTAATCATGAAAACTTTTAGTGTTCAGAAAATTTTAAATGTAGATAAATACAATTTTTTACCATTATATTAACTTTCATTTGAAAAAAATAAGATGAAAATTGTATGTTTTGGATCAAATTTTGAATATGCCAATACACCGAATACACTTTGATAGCCAACTCTAAATAAAATAAAGAGTATTTTTAAGAATGTTTTACAGTAAATATATGACAAATAATATAAGGTTTTAGTTATTTTAAAGTGAAATACGGAAATAATATTCGAATTGGTAAAACATAAACGAAAACTTCATCGGAGTGTAAAGAATGTATTGTAATCTTAAAAATTGTAGTGTTCAAATTTTATCAGAAAATTTACACGATAATTTTAAATATAGATAAATACAAAATTTTACTATTATATTAAAGTTCATTTTGAAAAATATGAGATGAAATTTATGTTGAAATTTAAATGTTTTGGTGGATGTACAAACAGGGCAAATAAGTATGTCATATTTGGAATACAAATCAGTAGTATAAAACTGAGATAAAAATACTAGTTATCGAACTGCTGTTACAAAAAAACTTGAATTGCGTTTGCCTCTATTAATCTTAGTTCTTACTATAGTATTTGGCAACCTGATAGGAAATAATCAATAGCCCTATTTTAAATCGAATGTTATATTTTATTTTACTGCAGGGTTAATATATTCGCTTTTAGGTTTCAATTTTTTAGATTTTAGCTTTTTTTTTTTACATTTTGCAATGCACATAGAAAGTTTTAGATTTATAAAAATTAAAATATTATTGTCTTCAGTGTGGATCAAAATATAATATACATACATACATGGACACACATACACACACACACACACACACACACACACATATATATATATATATATGTGTGTGTGTGTAAATGAATTTACTTATTACATTGTTTATGTTACAGTAATACATACTATTTTAGGTGAAAAAATAGATAATTTGTTTAAACAGTATTAAAATATACCTAAAAATATTTTTAAAAGAGTCTGACATTCATGAATATTTCAAGTCCGTATTTGCTCTATTTCCATTTAAAGGATTTAACACGTATTCCAAACTATCCACCAAAACTGAAGCTCATATTAACAGAGATCTAAATTTTGTGACATAGTCGACACATTAATTTTTGTTCCATTTTATAATTAAATTTCTAATTACTTGAATAAAGTTTTAGGCTGTAGTATTTATAAATAGAGATAAGTTTTATAATCCCGTAAAACCCCGAAAATTTTTCAAATTTCAAACAAATATTTTATATTTAAGAAAAAATATTTTAGCTTTTAACTATTCTTGGTGTGCAATTTAAATATTTTTTTCTACAATTGAACAATTCAAGTAGAATTAAATAAACCTACAGTTTATGGAAAAATTAGGCAGTATCTTACATGTTTAGTTAATGTACAGTCAGAAAATCAATATTGCATTGCTGTCTAGAGAGCAAAGCTCATTCTACAGTTGTCTGCTTTTAATTTTACGAAAAACGCATGTATGCATATTTTATACCTTTCGTCTTTCCCTTTTTATTTTTTAATAAAATATCCATCTCTTTAAACATTCTTTTTTTTTAATTTTACAGTAAATAATTACCTTTCTAGGAAGAAATCTGATTTTCAAACTTTTTTTTTAAATTTCATAGAAAGTTTTACTTTGGTAGTATCATGAAATAAATTCCGCTGAGCGATTTAATTTTCTCTGGATGCCGGGACACCAAGAAAAATAATTAATGGCTTCAATTTCTGACGGCAGATGAAGGGCCCTCCGTGCATTTTATCCTGGAATTACAGATAAATGTTCCCGTATCATTTGCATAGTAAAAATTAAGTTTCGAATCGCATTTGTTAAATGATTTGATTACGATGAATGATCTAGGAAAATTCAATTTTCTAATATCAATTTTGAGGGGAATATAAGCTTGTGTTATGCAAATTACAAATAAGGAAGAAAAACTATTTTTTCTACTTTTTCAAAGACTAATGTTTTTTTTTCGGGGTTCACAGTTTTTAATTTTGATTTTTCTTTGCAAAAGATGACTTTTTGGAATGTATTACTTAATTACCATTTTCGAAATATGCCTAAGAAGAATTTTAAAACTTTGGATGATATTTATTAATTTTTAATTTATAATATTTCAGTAATATATGTTTAACTTTAACAAACTTTCTTCTGTTTATTTTTTGAGGAGACGGTGAACATTACAAAATGTATGTAGAAACTATTAACTTTGGTTTAGAAAACTTTGTGCTAGCATAAATTTAACTGTAGCTAAATAAGTCACAATAAAATGTTTAAATAAAATAAATAATGATTTTAAAAATTCATGTAAATGTTTACATTACTCATTGGGATTTAATTTTGTACAAATTCCTACAAACATTTGCTTTTCCCTACAATCTTTTAATACGCATTAATATCATGAATTGTGGGTACTAATATTAAATTATTGTTTTTAGATTATTAAAATGATTTAAGATTAAGAAACTATTTTTTTCTCAATGTTTACTGATTGAACACAAAAATATCTTCCATAAATTATCTTTCTAATCTATAACCAAATAATAAGGCAAATATTTGTAAATATATATTTAAAAAATAATGCTGAAATGGAAGGCACATTTTAGAAATGAAAAAAAGCAATAAAAATATTTTCAGTATAAAATATTTTTAATTAAGATATATTTAGTCATATTTTAACGTGTATATTGCATAATTCAGAGTTAGGGCTTTAATGTTCTATAATTTCTGCTGCATGTATTTTCGTAGTCTACACTAAATGATTAGTATTAAACAGCTATGTAGTTGAAAACATTTTGAATATTACTGCCTGTACTATTTATAAAATGTAATAATAATTTATAAAAACAAGTAAAATTTCATTACGAGAGATGTATTTTGTAACATGTCAAAAAAGTTTTCTAAAGGCAAATGTATAATATATAAATCTATTTCTCATGTTTTCAGCTATTGTAACAACTATAAAATTAAATGTGTGTATCTTGTAAAATCTTAAAATTTCGATTAAAATGACAAATTTATAAATAATATTACACAAATGAAATATCAATCTCAGATAAATAAGATAAAACTTTAAAAAAAAATCACAAATTATTTGTAATAATACAACCTACTTTCTCTGAAAACTCGTTTTAAAAACAGAAAAAAATCTTTTTTAAATATTCTTTAGCTATCCTAATAACTAAAAGACCTATGCATTAAGGGTTTGGAATAATTTGCAAAGACCACCTATCCCTTAATGTGTCAGATACATTAAAAATTTCACAAAAATCGACTGCTTAGTATACAGCTCAAAATTAAGAATATTTTATTTCTTCTTTCACTTCTAAAATTCAAGATTAAAACAATCTGTAAGATTTCATGGAATTAGGTTATAACTGTTTGCTTTTCTTCGGCGGTGGGTTATGGGTGAGTAGTGTTAACTGCTAAACTATCTCTTCAACAGCCTGAATAGAGTACATTCCTCAAATATTAATACAGAATAAACATAAAAATAAATAATTATGATTAATATAATGTAATAAGTATATTCCCATAGAATTTCTAAATGTTTTTTTAAGCAGGTAATTTATTTGATATCACAAGAGAGGGAAATTTAAATCCAGATTTTTCCATGTAAATAAGACTGCACATATCTATTTCAAATTGAAAAATAAATTATTGTTATACAATCTATATGTTTATTTAAAGTATCAAAACATGCAAATTCAACAGAATAGTTTACAGGTGTTAAAAAATAAAAGAAATTATTGTTACTGATTAAATCAGTATTTAATCAATAAAAATAGCTAAACAATTTCTAAAAGGGTATTTTAGGTAGGTAATTTATTTCTAGTCATATGAGTGACAATTTGAAATCGGTATTTTTACATGTAAAAGATTAAACATGTATCTTTCAAAACAAAGAAATAATTGTGGTTATACTATCAATCTGTTTATCTAAAGCATCAAAGCATACAAATTTTGCGAAATAGTGTACAGGTTTTAAGAAAGAAAAGAAAAACTTCATGCTGATTAAATCAGTATTTAATCAATAAAAATAGCTAAATAATTTCTAAATATTGTTTTAGGTAGGTAATTTATTTCAAGAGAGAAAAATCGAATTCCGTATTTTTCAAGGTAAAAGAAGATTAAACATGCAAATTTCAAATCAAAAAATAAATTGTGGTTATAGTATTTATCTGTTTGTTGGAAGTATCCAAACATGCCAATTCGTCAAAATAGTTTACATGTTTTAAGGAAGAAAAGAAGAGAAAAATTTATACTGATTAAAATTTATACTGATTGCTTGTATTTTCATACAGGGTTATTTATATCAAGTAATAATGTAAATCATTATTAACAATTTTTTTGTTAATAATTATCATACAAAAAGGGACATAGAACTTAAATGAGATTTTTTTAAAACTATTTTATTGACATGTGAGGAGAAAATAAAATTTGAGGACATTTATACACTAGAAACGAATATTATATGTTATAATTTATTCATTTCTCTGATGGCATATAGCACGAGGAAAAGGTTTCAAGAACTAGCAGTATTATTCGTAGTCTAAGAAATTATATCTTGCTATAATTTTTTCAAAACTAGTCAACTTGTGTTTAACAAAAAAAAAACTAATTTCAATAGTAAACCAAAAGCCGAAATGCATGTAACAGGCTATTATAAAAGATTCTTGATATAAACTGTTCCTAAAAGATTATATTGAATTGATATTTTAAGCTTTTTAAAAATAAAATTCGATAAGGAAATCGTTTTTCAATTTTCTAGAAATAACATGCTATTATCTATTTGCATACGCATTTTATATATTATTGCAACTAAACTTGTTTATTGAAACTTATTTACTTTATCTCTCTCTCTATCTATCATAATATATATATATATATATATATATATATATATATATATATATATATATATATATATGTAATAATATCAATATTTAAACCCTAAAGTCTATCCAAAATTATCAGTTCTTCCCATTCATTATTTTAGATCTTAATTTCTTCTCTTTATATTAACCATATTTCCCAGCCATACAATTGTAACGAAAATGTTATCATTCCTTCAGCTGAAACCCGAAATTCTTTCTATGATTCCCTAAACAAAATGATATAACTGGCATTTTTAATTAGGAAGTTATAACTCTCCCAGGAAAACCTGTAATGATCAGCAATAATGCTCATCTGAAACGCCACACTTTGGCAGATGGCTCTAGTCAAAGGTTACTCTCTATAAGCAATTAAAACACTTGCCTCAGCATTTTCCCACACACGGGTTTTGGTCGTCTCTCGCAGAAGGTTGGTGTTAGAGAGAGAGAGAGAGAGAGAGCGTTCTGACACCGTCCGGTTCAGACGTCTCTGAATTTTGTGCTATTTTGATCGAATGAAATAAAAGTTCAGTTTGGCCACGACGAATTATGTGTTTATTTCGAACAGACGATTAGCGGACTCTTGGCAGCCCAGCATGCCTGGGCTGAGGAAAATAATAGGGGCAGTTTAAAAAGAAGTTTTCAAGTGTAAGTTCGGGGCTGGTTAGACCTCCTGGACGATTACATATATATATATATATATATATATATATATATATATATATATATATATATATATATATATATATATGTAATAATGGGGCGCATTGCTTAAAATATTTCGGATTTGGTTTCAAAATTCTATACTATATCAATTGTTTCAAAATGGCGGTTTTTTCTGTCTTTGGGATTTGCATACGGTGCTCTATCACTAGGATGGGGTTTTATAAATTCGTGACCACTTTCTATGCTGTTTCTTGTCTGATTGGCTGTCTCTTACGTCAATCATTCCGGTTTTTAAATGTTTTTAGATAGGCGAGCACCAAGGTTCGAAGGGTTGCTATTCGTTGTTGTTCGGTGCGATTCTGGCTGTTCGTGATGATTCTGGTGGTTCGAGTTGTTCTTGTATATGTACTTTCATTCTAATTACGTGAAATACACGAAGTTAGTCGAAGCTGTTCCTGCTGTTGGCTACTTGCCACTCCCAATGGACACGATTACATTCCGTTGGTGTTGATGTTGTGACGGCTACGGATCATCACACACACACACACACACACACACTCACACACACACACATATATATATATATATATATATATATATATATATATATATATATATATATATATCTATATATATATGTATATATATGTATATATATATATATATTGTGTACGTATGTATCTGTATGTATGTATAATGAGTGAATTTTTCGATAAATAAGAATTATAGATTTTTTAAATTTATTCACGTACCATTCAGAAGAGTTATGTTAGAGGATTGATGTTCAAAACAATATAAAAGGGACGGAAACTTATAAGATACTGTATTTGCTAGTGTTTCAGATGAAACTGTGTATGAAAATTGTACTTTTGTTCACAACAAATACATAAAAAACATAAATTAGCATAACATAAATATAAATAAACATAAATTATTTATTTAATTATTTTGGAATGTAAAACTGCCGAAGAAAATTTTACGAAGCATTTGTTTTAGAAATTAAAAAAAAAAAACTCTAATGACCTGATACTTTTCATTTAATTTTGATTATGTACTTCAATTTTCTAATTAGCTCTCTAGCTCAAATAATGTTCTATACCTGGTGTTCCATCAAGGATCACAGACAGCAATGGTTTCTAATTACCTTGCTGGTAGACAAACTAATAAACACACATCCATACCTGCAATGACATTCTACTTTTTTATCTCGTTCTAATCCTATTTAAACAGAGATTTAAAGACATTCAGACCTGCAAGAAACTAAAATAAAAATTATTTATTTTCATAATTATGGTAGATATTGGCCTTTAAAGCTTTTATAATTGGAATTTGGAATACATACAATATATACAATATTATATTCATCTGTACTTTTTCGCGACATAAATTAGTTTGAAAACTATTAGCATGATAGTATTATAGATCATAAGTGTACTTCAACTGCTATAATAAGAAAATTATGTACTTATTTTTTTAAATGTCACGTCATATATTTTAAATTTCAAAATTACATAATAAAATATACATTTTCCTTTCATTTTAATATTATAATTTAGTACAATAGGCATTTAAAAAGTTTTGGGTAAGTAAGTATTGTCTTTTTCATTTAGTATTTCATGGAAGTTTTTAAATATACTGCTTAAAATGAAAAGATTAAATGATTATTTTTACAAAGAAATCAGCGTTATTAGAGACATCTAAAAACTGGCTTTTATAGGGAATCGAAAAATGTGTGTTCTAAAGAATATGTTTATTCTTATAGCTACTTTTTGGTCTTAAATGTTTCAGGATGATAACTTCAAAGAAAAAATAGTTTTAGTTTTTTTCATTAAATTAACTTTTGATATTTTAAAATATGTTTATGTTAATTGTAATTTTCTACGGTACCACTTAAACTAGTTGTATTTGATATTTACCTGTTGGGCAAAAACGACCTTAAATCTTGATTTTTATAGACAAATTTGAACATTATTCTTATTATAGTTCATATAATAATATTTTGGTCATAATCCATTTTTTTGGGACAATTTTCCAGCTCATATTCAACAATATTTATTCGTTTATAACTTGCACCCTGTTGCTTAAAAGAAAAATGGTAAAAATTAAAAATTAGATAAAGAGCACCTAAAATTTTTATACAAGTTACTTTTAAGATTAAAGATTAGAAATCAGACTAAAAATATAATCTGCAACACATTTCTAATATCATTCTAAATTTAACTCAATTCTTAAAAACTTCATACTTTTTATCATTAATTTTAGGTCATTGGGAGAGATATGGCAGTATTAGAAAACCTTGTCAGAAATGGTTCAAGAATTTGTACATATACCCATATTTAATGGGTTATAAAAAGGATTGTAATGTTTAATTCATTTTCATTCTATAAGATAAAATTTTGACAACATTCGGGTGTGACAGAGAAGTGATCTAATTATTATTTGGGATTTAAGTTGCAAGTACTACAATATAGCTTTGAAAGTGTTAACCTAAATTTGGTGTTTAAAGTTAATAATTGTTGCCTTTAACTGATGTTTGAATTAATATTAATCGTTTACCCGCCAATATTCCAAAAATGGAACATGATTTTTAAAATAAAAACTTACATGTAAAAATATCTTAACAATATCGCTTTTACATGCAAATAAAGACGACAATATATAGTCTTTTTTAGAATAAGTTTTATTTTGTTTAGATAATTATTTATTTTATTACATTTTTTTTAAATTTTACTATATTTTATCAATTTTACTCTCACTTACAATTAAATTTACCAAAATTAAAGTTTAAATGAAAAAAACGTAAATACTTTAAAATATATCTTTAGACAACATATCCTACTGGAATACATCAAAAGCAAAATTTCGTTTTTAAATTTTAAAGGCAAAATTTATGTTTTTATGTCTCTGTTCCATTATTGGAACATTGGCGTTTCAAGGGTTAATTTTCCATTTATGTGCAAAGCATTGTAAGATATTGCAAACATTATTTTCTTTTGCATTCTGATAAGAATAGCAACTTTTCTAAAGAAAATAAATAGATAAAGCTGCAATACTTCGAAAGGATTATAATATTGGCACTTGACATTGATGTTCACATTAGTAAAATCCTAACAATAGAAAGAAATTATTTTTGATAAGGTGGCTGAACATGTGTGTGTGTGGGGGGGGGGCTTTCACCTGTGCCTTTAAAGACAAGTGCAGTTTCACATAAAAGATGCCTTATTGCATATGTTTGCTGAAATAGTTATATGTTTCCTTCCATATAGAATTTTTCTTGGATGACAATGAAAAACGTGCATGCGTGCTTTCTATGTGTGTAATTTATAAATATTTCATAAATTTAACACCATGTCTGAAAGATGACTTACAATACAAGATGCTCTGGCCATTTTAGAAACTCTTTCGGATTCTGATTGGAAATATATAAATATTTGCTAGTTAGAGTCTGATGAACGTGGAGATAAAACCAATGAAGAAGATACTGATGAAAATAATTTAGATGCTGTTAAGGCATAAAAAATATGTAATATGAAAAAACAAATTTCAGAAACAGTTTTCAAGGCCCAAGAAGAAACTAAAATCTGAAAACCTTGTAAAATAGAAAAATAAGGGAAATTCGCTAATCCAACACAATTAAAAAAAACCGGTACCAATATTGCATAAATTCTATTGTGTCATAATATTTATCAATTGCACATTATTTAAAGTTAAATAAACGAAACAGTTAATATTAAAAAGACAATATAACTATTAGATATTAAATTAACCATTTTCCATTTCTTTTAAAAATATGCAAAAAATAACCATTTAACACGCTAATGTTCCAATAATGGAGCATCTCAAAAAACACCCTAAAAATGTTTTTCACCTAATTTTAAAACTTTATTGTATTTATATACTCTTAATTAATATAATATCCAAATTTCAAGTCATTGGGAGGATTCATTTTTAATTCGGCGTTTAAACGGTTAATAGGAATGGTGTAAATGCATAATATGGAAAGGAAGGAGTGAGTACGTTATTAATCGACATATTTTGTGTATTTTAGATTTATATGGAAACTATACTGTATAATGAATTTTAGTCATTATAATTAAAATTTGCATGTAGCAGTTATTTAAATTCGTACATTTTCTACCAGCTTTTTTAATTAGTATATATTCTGTTACTCTTCCAAATTTCCTTCAAAATTTAGCTACTAAGTTTAACAAAAATCTTAGAATTGACCCTCTCTTAGAACTAGCTCAATATGACTACTATGCAGACTCTAATAATCGTAAAAGACCGATGGCCATCTTAGCCCAAGACTACGAATAATTCTATTCGTCAGTCAGCTCCCCGTTGATAATTTCTATTGGTTCTCCCTGAATCCTGCCCCACTGCCTTGATTTTCTCTCCCCCCCCTTAACTCACTTGCCAGTACTTCTCCTGAAGCAGCGCTTCTCGCGGCCACATTTTGGTGGGTCACTTACTAAGATTGCCAATTGGTCCTCAGCACAAATTTGATTCGCTGAGATTTTCTCGTCTGAATCGCTTCAACTCTTGCTGGTTTTCAGACGTCTGCTTTGCTACGTGTTCATTTTTGAACTTTCTCATAAAAAAAACTACATTTACTTTTATTACCTAATTGTGCATTTGTAATATCCCTAGTGTTTCACTAGCCACTGTATCCCATCCATAACTGGATATTCACCTTCTGTTTACTCATTTCACCTTTATTTTTGTACCTCCTAGCCTAAACTCAAGCAACCCTTCCCTTATTTTATTATCTTTTATTTTCATGTTCGAGCCAAATAAATTCATATGTTGTTTTTGCCAAACTCCCATGTAGTGCAGAACTAGAGAGCTAGGCCCAGGCAGTTCTGAGCCAAAACCATCCTGTGGTACTGTAGTATGATTTTAAAAACCACGCTTCTTTTATAGTCTTTATAATAAAAGGTATACAGAATTGTCAGTAAATTGTTAGTAAAATATTGCGCATGAAACATTTGGAAATCAGCAGAAATTGAAAAGCTGAAACCTACTGAAATAAGTTAAACTTTATAACCAGACATTACGACACACAAATAAAAGTTGACATAATGTAATTGGTTTTATATAGTTAAATATTAAGCACTGATACAATTTGATATAGTAGGTAAAGTATGTGGCTTATAGAGACTTTATAAAATAATTTCGTATTTTTTTATTGTGCCATTTTAAATGTTTGTTTTCCTATTAAGTAAAAATACAAATTTAATAAACAATACTTATTATTTTTAAAAGAATGTAATACATCTTTTCATATAATAATAGTAAAGCATTATATAAAAAATATCAGCTTAAATGTCAATCGATATAATTTATCGATATTTCAGAAAATCTGATGGTTAAATAAATAAAAACTTTTTTATTTCTTCATTTCAAATACATTAACGTACAAACAATAATAAATTAGAAATTTATTGAAACACGATTCTGTATTAAAAATGTAATTACTGAGCATGGGAATTGCATGGGACTTTGGTATAATATAATACCTTTATTTAAAAAATAAGATATTACTGAACCCAAATATTATTTTTAAAATTTTTTCATTTCGATATGTAACTTTCGAGTTCAAAATAAAATTCTTCTTATATTTTTCTTCTAAAGATTTTCCTTCAGTTCTCGAAAGTCGCTTAGAACTTTGTTAAAAAATTGTCGTTGGAAAGTTATCTTTAAAATTTTCCTTTCAATGGTAAAGCTAAATTTTACTCTCAAACTTATGTCTACTTTATTTCTAATTTAAAAACGTGGGTTTTGGATATATATATATATATATATATATATATATATATATATATATATATATATATATATATATATATGTATGTATTTATGTAAAATATATTTTCCCTACTTTCGTTTCAAAAACAAATATACTAAACTAACAATTTTTGCAAGCAATTTTCCGAATCTCAAC
This sequence comes from Pardosa pseudoannulata, assembly GCA_032207245.1. NCBI lineage: Eukaryota > Metazoa > Arthropoda > Arachnida > Araneae > Lycosidae > Pardosa > Pardosa pseudoannulata. The sequence goes on from CM063505.1 coordinate 191,737,583, forward strand.
CGAGTCTATATCTGAAATTTATGTTTTTGATTTCGACTGAATTTGCTACATTCCAAACGATATTCGATATTGTTTTATGAAGCTTTCTCGGTTGTTTATTCCCCATGGACCGCAGAGACCAAATACTTTTGTTGAAATTCTTATGCTGTGTTTGAAATTGGAAAAACAAAAATCAAAAATCCTGCTAGACTTGAATTGCTTAAATAATTTCAAGAATGGTTGAAATCCTTTAAGAAAATATCATTCTACTCTGACATTCAAAACTTGTTTATAATTTAGAGTATCTAACATAAAATATAAACTGTACAGAAAACCAATGTAAATTCATCTGTGCGATATTCAACCCCCCCTTCTCTCTCTCTCTCTCTCTCTCTCTATATATATATATATATATATATATATATATATATATATATATATATATATATATATATATATATATATATATATATTATATATATGTAATCCATTTTTTATAAAACTCCTTCACAAGGAGAAAGTTCAACAGCTAGCATTCATAAAGTACAAAGATGCAGTCGGGTCTCATATTCAAGAGAACTCAGAAGTCTAATTTAAAACTTTATTTCAGAGCGGCAACACGCACATCTGTCCTTCTGGACAATATAGAATCAAAAGCCACAGAGTTCACTCTGCTCTCACACAAGTACACCCAAGAACGCTGACAACAAGAGTTTTCCCACAACAAAAACAACTTACTAAGCGAATTGACTGCAATATCAGCATAACTCGAAAACCATGATATCGCGTATTATAGGCAGACTTGAATCCGGGCAAACGTAACGTAGTGTCTCTAACGCTGTTGAAGTCGCAAGAAGTATCGTTACAAGACTGTGAAATCAATTTCAAGAAAGAGAAAATGTTAGACAGTGACCAGGGGAAGGTTGGCCACGTGCCACTAACAGAAACTGATGATTGGCATATACTGTTAACAGTTCATCGAAATAGAAAAGGCAGTGCTACTCAGCTGCAAAAACAGTTGTTCTTGGCAACAGGACGAAGGGTGTCCAGCCAGAGTCTGTAATAGTCTTCACCAGGGAGGTCTCTATGCACGTAGGCCAATTTTCTGTATTCCGTTGACCTCAGGCTACCGTGCTGCCCAAGGAAGATGGTCTGCTGAACATCGAGATTGGGAGCGACATGATTGGAGTTTCGATTCAGTCTGGATTTTGACACCTGACGTGTTTTGGTATGGAGGGATAGAGACACTCAAACTAATTCCACATTTGTTCTTGAAAGATCACAATACAGACGAGCTGGTTAGGTGGCATAGGGTGGAATCAGTTTAGGGAGATTTACGGACCTGCCTATCATTCGGAATGGTTCTTTGATGGCCCGAAGATATGCAGACGAGATACTGAGACCTCATATCATACCTTACGCTGCAGCCATTGAAGATTCCTTTGTTTTTCAGCATAATAATGCCAGACAGCATACAGCTCGTATTGTGGAGGACATGCTTCAAGCTGAAACAATACAGTGCATTGAATGGCCAGCTTGCTCTCCTGTCCTCAATCCAATCGAGCACGCTTGGGATATGCACGGACGACGTATCGCTTCGAGACCAATGTTTCCATTTACTCTCTGAGACTTGGAGATTGAACTTTATAAGAAGTGGAACAATATTCCCCAAAGTGTTATTAATAACTTCATCGCATCCATGGAAAACAGGTGTGCAGAAGTCTTAGCTATTTGAGGAGACCACACGCCATATTAAAAATCTTGATAATCAATACTTTTTTTAATCATTTATATATAACCAAATTCTTGCCCTAAATCCTTTTTTCATGTGTTTTACATATTTTTAAAGAATTAAAGCTTAATTGCAATTTTTTTAGGTCTGTTTCCTGCATTGCGCGTTGACACGGGTGTACTAAATAATAAAAAACTATATGTATGGCTCTATCGCATGGTCTTCTTAACTTCTTTGCTTCCTCCTCTAATTTTTGAGCAGTGTAGATACATATACATGTGTATATATGTGTGTGTATATTCATGTGTGTGTATGTGAGAGAGAGTGCATGTGTGTCTGTGTGTTAGTAATATATTAATATACTTCTTTTATTTTAAATTCGAATCATATTTTGATTTTACACATAAATTACAAATATTGGTGAGTTTTACACATAAATTACAAATATTGTTAAAAATGGTATGATTTAGATTAATGAAATCCATGATAAAATGGGCTAAGATATTATTAAAGCTACAGGAAGAAATATTTTCTATTAAATATTGCTATGTCTAATTTGCAAAGTAATTTATACTAATTACACTCTACATAATGCAAAGTTTTATCTATTAATTTGAATATTACCATTAATCTATATGTAGCTTAAAGACCAAATTGTATTCAAATCAGCTATTTCATTTACACTTTTTTGTATAGATATTTTTTTTGAGCTAGTTGAGATTTTGACTGATCCTACTCACAAAAGTGTAGCTTTAAACATTTTTTTTTTGTACAGAGATTACTAAAATATCACTTACATTTGGTTTAATTCTCAATATTTACTATTTAAGCACTACCTATTCGATATAGACCAATTAGATCCCAAGAATTAAACAAACCTGTAATTATCGTGTAAAATTCATTAATGAAAATTGGTTTAACTTACCGTAATGAAAGAAACACATATAGAAATACTTTTTCTTGATAGAGGAAAAATTAGTGTACAACAAATTATGTACCAGATATTTTTTCAAATCTTTCTTTATGATAATTCGTCTAATAATAATTCGTCTGATAATAATATTTTCTTTACTCTTGCTTGACATATGAGGGTAAACTTTTATCGATTACTATAAATTTAATCCATGGGGATGCACGCTACCCGAAGTTACCGGTGCAACCTTTCTCAACCAAAAAAAAAAAAAAAAATTTGATGATGAACAGAAAATTTATACTGCCAAAAATACTTTATAAAAATTTAATATTTATTTCAGTTTATTTAAAATATTAATCTTTAACAGCATTATGAATTTTAGATATCTTTATGAGTTTGCTAAAACCACAAACATAAGGGAGGCATGTTAAAAACTTAAATCAGATATTTATATTTCATAGCATCTCCACTCCGACCACAAACAATGCAAATGCAAAAGTGTAAGCGCATTCACAGGGATTCTGGATCCCGAATAAATTAAAAGTATCTCTTTCTAAGAAAATTATTCATAAAAAATTGTGGAAATTCTTGTTTTTTGGAGTCTAGAAAAAGTTTAAGACAGCTACTGAAAATTTAGGAAATTTATTTCTATTGTGTTGAATGTTTTTATAACATCTGAGTATCAGAGTCCCAGCACGTGTTCTCGCGGGTTAAAACATTGATTCTTTCAGTATTTCACAGTACTAAATTATAAAGTACACTTATCATTTAAAACAAAATAAATTAAAGCCAATAGGTTTTATTAATCCCTTCCAGGTTTTTCCCGAGCTGAACTCTGACAGGAGAAATGTACCATCCTGGATCATCCCGAGTGTAGTTCGGGCACTCTGAAATTTTACACTGTGCAATCAGTCTTTCTCGAACTATTTCACATGTTCTTTTTATGGTTTCGAATGCTTTTGTTTACTTTTCTGGCTTCTAGATTATTTGCTGCTCAAAGAGAGACAGTAGAAGGAAGAAGGTAAGGAGAGAAAAAAAGTTCTACTGTCCAGATTGCGATGTTGGACTCTGTACAGTACCGTGTTTTCTATTGTATCATACCCGACCAAATTTTGATTAATAATTTCATAATCATTTATGTAAATGCATAGGATATAAATAAAATTTAGTTCAAGATAAAAGCTAGGTATTCTAAGCTTTGTATTTATAGTTAGTGGGAAATGACTCCAAAGTCTAATGATTTGTGCCGTACAGAAAGCCAACTATACATGTAAATTACTTTTTTATTTAAATTGATTTTTTTACAGTAATTTTCAGGAAATTTTGTATGCGAATTATGCTATTATGTTTATAAAGCTATGTATGTATAAAAATAAGCATATGGGTAAAAAAATTGACATTTTTTTACCCATAATCCCCAAATAAAAGGATTCTAGAAGGAGTTAAACCATACAGTTCAATTCTATTTTTTGCATCGGTGCTGTAAGATAGCATCAAAGCAAATCTACCATCGTAAAAAATGTATAAAACCTCTGTCATTTAAACTAATTTTACCCTAGTAGGAAGCTGTTTTCCTATACAACACCCGAAAAAAAATTATAATTCTCTCCATGGCATAGGTACAAAATAATCTCTCTTACTCTTACAGCTGTAGTAGCCTCTTGAGAAATTTGAAGGCCTACTGCTATTAAGGTTTGGAGGAAAAAATTGCAGACTGAGAAGGGAAAAGAAATCCTATTTTCAGGTGCGAAAAGAGAAGAAAAAACGGAAATAATAAAAAAAAAGATCGAGAAATAGACGAGGGGGGAAAGTCCAATATCTTCTAATGAGCTTACCTTCGCTGAGGCGATAACGGTTTACAGTTACTTCCCTTGTACTACACGTATTTACAGTCTTCAGTGGCTGAAGAAAATTTCTCCCGAATATCGAGAACATTTTCTTTTCGTTGTTGTTCATAGAGAGATGTTCCTTTCCTTGTTACGTTCCATAAGAACCATTTACTGTGGTAAAGGAATATTTCATTATTAATTGTCACAGATTATTTTATTACGTGAAGTAAAATCGATACAAAAGAAACATTTTCTTTAAGAGTGTGTAAAAGTCTATCTTTTTAATGATGTATCAAATTTTAATAATTTTTTGTATCGTTGCCTTACGCTGGGGTAGGAATATTCTTTTAAGTGATCTTATCTACCTAACATAATGTAAATATTTCATTATATGAATTTTTCAAGATTTAATAGGATATGAAAGTAAGTAAGTATACTAGAAAGTTATATTAGTTTTAAGTTTCAGACAAATTATAGTTTATTATAAAATATCAATTCATTTTTACCGTATCCAATAAAATTTAAAATGAATTTTCATTTCCTAGTTAAATATAAGGTTTGGTTTGGTTTGGAGTGCTACGGTCTACTTTTTGCAACACGAGGGCTAATGAGACAGGGACCTACAGCTTAAAGCCGATTCCGAACGGCTACGAACATCCATGCCACTGTGGGATTCGAACCCACGAACTCTGGTAACGAAGGCCAGCACCCTAACTAATCGGCCATCGTTCAGTTAAATATAAGAATAATTTAAAAAGTGTTACTCAAAGTTCACTAAGATGAAAATTATGAGAAATACTAGTTGAATGTTTAGAAAAAGTATAACCTTTGTCTAACAGGGCACTGTTGTTGGGAGAATGAAATACGCATCAGAGGAAAAAAGAGATATTTTCAATGGTTCCAAGAAAAGAACGAATTTATAATACTGTGTATGCAGATTACACGCTGACCATAATAGAAGTATCCATTCTTTGGCATCGACTAATAAATCTACAAACTGAAAAATCAATAAATTATTAATAAATAAAAAACATATTTGAATTTTCAGGAAATATAAACCTAAGTTGATTTTGTGAAATTGTAAAAAAAACTATCTCAATCCGTAGTTTTTGAGATGATTCTTGCACGGGCACGAAAATGTCTATCATTTTATTACATAGGATTGATTCTTGATAGATAGATATGCAGATATATATTCATATCTCGTTAGGAATGATTCTATTCCACTGTTTTCCTACGGACAACTATCTCTCTCGTATATTATCCATTGAGAAATTCTGATGTGCATTAGATTAGTAGGATCGTTTAGGTTCAAGCATCGACGACAGCATTAGGTGATCCTGATACGCCTTAAATTGTACTTGGAATAATCTTAACGAGAATTCCATAATTCCTTAACAAGCACATAGGTTGGATCCCCTGATAAACAGTCGTTGCTGTGTTTGTACATTTTGCATGATTAAAAAATACAGTAAATACATTCTTAAAAAAATTTCTATATTGATTGTAAAAAATAATAGAATGATTAATTAATCTCTAAATGTATAATGAGTATGCATATCAACTAAAAATGCATATTAACTGCACCTAGTCCAATGTAAATTCCCTTACCTTTGTGAAGGGGTAAATTGGCCAATATATCCACACACACACACACACTATATATATATATATATATATATATATATATATATATATATATATATATATATATATATATATATATATATATATATATATATATATATATGCATGTGTGTGTGAGGGAGGTCTAAAAAGGGGGTAGTTGAAAATTATGTGAGTTATAAACGATTTCAAAAGGGAACTCTTTTATAGTAATAAAATAAATGAAAAAGATCCACGCTTGAGTAACTTTTTGGGGTAATGCTATCAAGCGCAGAGATATTTCACAGGAAGTAGATGACTAATTAATCGATAAGAAGTGGTTAGCGCGTAGACATGGAGCTGTCAACACATTCCACGCTTAGCTCCGCCACGACCAAATAACAAAGGCGCAAATGTTGCCTTTAAATGAAACTATGATTTAATAAATTTATTATTACCAAGAAAGACTGCTTTCTATTTGCCTTAACACTGGATCACGACATATATATGTCTGTGTGTGTTGTATAGTGTATATACATGTATATACACTACACAACACACACAGTAATATAAATGTATATATATATATATATATATATACATATATATATATATATATATATATATATATATATATATATATATATATATATATATATATATATATATATATATGTGTTTATATATATATATATATATATGTATTATATATATATATATATATATATATATATATATATATATATATATATATATATGTATATATATATATATATATATATATGTATATATATATATATATATATATATATATATATATATATATATATATGTATATATATATATATATATATATATATATATATAATATATATATATATGTATATATATATATATATATATATATATATATATATATATATATATATATATATATACACACATGAACGTATATATATGTACGTTAGTGATTCAATGATACTCCGTATCACCTTAGGGTTACTTATACCTTACATGATTCTATTTAGTTCTATTCATAACAAAATATTATTTCAATTGATTGATTTCTTTTCAATTTTGAGAAGATTCATCTTTACTGTGAGTAAAAGTATCTAACCTACTTATTCTCATGATTCTCATATTTCTTCGGTTAATCTGTAAAAAAGTAAATATTCCTTTCAGGGAACTGATTCAAATTTGAAGAAATACGAGAAGAGTGCAGTTTCGTACAGCCGTTTTACATCAAGCATATATTTACTTGCATACTCGCATACAGCGTTTACTATGGGTAATTAAAATTTTCGAAAGAGAGTGAAATTGTTATATGCAGTTTATATTGCATAGCTAGACCAGAAACCAGTTCAAAAACAAAAGTATTTTATAAAAGTAATGAATAACGCAAATAAATTAAATTTCGTTTCAAACAATTGAGAAAAATTATATAACGAAAAGAATTGTGCTATATTTGCTTATTTATGAGTTCATCCTTTACAGAAAATAACCCATGTTTTAAGTATTCAAATATAAAAATTAAGTATGAAAATATTCTGTTTTTTTTTTTTTTGTATAGAGTGTCAAATAATGTTACAAAATTCCCTCCGTTACTCCTTGTAGCGAAATATATTCACATGACTGAAAATATCAGATTTGAACCAAAAAAGTAATGTCTAATAAAAATAGGTAAAATCAATGATATAAAGTTTGTCTAGAAAACAGGAAGTAAACGCAAAATATCTGATAACAGAATTTAAGGAGTATTAGAGGAAGTAATGTAATTTTAACGAAAAATATATCTAATACCGCGTTACTATAAGGTTGCCCTGCCAGGTTGTACAAAAATATATCAATATTGCATGCAAAAGTAATATTTCCCTATAATTTTTGGAAGAACACACCGCAACTAAAAGCGACAAATACAAAAATTATATGAATATGTATATACATTTGTTTGATGAATGCACTCAATAAAATAACTTTTGTATGTATCTTGTATAATGACATTTATTTGAATTTTAAATTTACGTGTTGGAATTCTACACCACGTCAAGCAATATTCATTACCATAAGAATTAAAGGATAACTAATTAATGAGATGGTAGATGTTGTTTACTTGAAAGTATATATCTTTCATATTTTGCTTTATATTAGAACTTGCTTTCCGGAAATCTTCGTCAAACTTAATTTGCTTGCCATTTTTGATTAGCCGTAGTTTTGAAAAGGTTTATTTACATAGATATATTGTAGAGGTGGGAAGTAAAACTTCAAATGACAAGACAGAGATCTAAAAATAGTCTTTCTAAACAAAAATATAAAAATTAGCAAGTAGGATTTAGACGAAATTGAGGGGAAATAGCAATATATATTTATGAATCAAACGGAGGAAATGCAATTGTTAAAATGAGCAATAAATATTATTTATATAAGCTCTTTAATCATAATTAGTTACTTCTGCTTCTATATTATTCACGTTCATTACATTAAATATTATAAACAAATTACTAAATTTTTATTATTCTAGAAGAAATTATTCTGTTCAATATTCAAGTTCATTTTGTATGATTTGCTAATAACCTTCTAGACGATTACACTGAAAGTTTATATACTGCTTAGAAGATTCTTTAACACAAAGCAAGTGGGTGAATAAATTTTAGAAAAATTAGTAATTCTAAAATAGTAAATAAATAATAAAGAATTAACAATTACAATAAAATTTGCTTAAAGCAGTTCATATCGGGCCTGGATTCTAATATCTCCAGGTTTTTAAGTTTGAACTAGAATTTCTCATCTTTTTATATTTAATTTTATCTGTTTCTATTTGAAATTTATGCAAAAACTTTATAAACATATTCGTGCAGTTTGATTAAAGATAAAAGAAATGTATCGCGAAAATGCATTCTTACCTTAACTACTTGCGAAATATAACTTTTACTCTCTAACAAAATTTAATATTCGACTACAACACAAAAAAAATTAGAAAGTAATTCTAAAATAGTAATTCTAAAATAGTGAATAAATAATAAAGAATTAACTATTACATTAAAATTTGCCTAAAGCAGTTCATGTCTGACCTGGATTCTAATACCTCCAGGTTTTTAAGTTTGGGCTAGAATTTCTCATCTGTTAACATTTAATTTTATTTGTTTATATTTGAAATTTATGCAAAAACTTTATAAAAATATCGTTCATTTTGATTAAAGACAAAAGAAATGTATCGCGAAAATCCATTCTTACATTAATTACCTGCGAAAGATAACTTTTACTCCCTCACAAAATTTAATATTTGACTACAGCACAAAAAAAAATTAGAAAGATGCAATTTTTAAGAAGTATATCGCAAATAGAATTTTTATATAAACTAAGAAAAAATGAAGCTCAAGAATAAATCGCTTTAGTGGTTTAACTTAAGCTATAAATTTCGGAACAAAAAATTACTTAGTCGAACGAAAAAAAATAGGTCTTATTGTTTTCTTTACTTTATGATATAATAAGCTTTTATTCCCAAATGTTCTTGAGTTCTATTCGGGGTAATCGTGGATCTTAATTTATACATAAAAAATGAGATTATCTTCATTCTTTATGATTCTACGGTGGCTTACTCCGTTGACAAGGTTGATCTACAGTTGTAGATCATATGCAAAAAATGCTAAAATAAAATCAACTAATTTTTAATATCACCAAAATAGATAAAAGGAAGTTAGATAATTTTTATTTTTTTAACCATTTGAATAATTAAATCTGATTGTCAAGAGGATAATTTATAGTATCTTTTTTTTTTTTGGGGGGGGGGCGTTGTTTAAATACAGCGATCATTATTTTTATAGATTCCTTTCAGTTCAGGATCTTAAATTAGATTTGTGTTTTAAGAACAGATTGAATAATAGAATAGTTTTTACATTTATTTATGCATTTCCTAGGGATATCAAAGAATAATAGTCATTATCTATGAAGAATAATTAGAAACGGATGAAAATGCTGTTTTTTAAAAATCACTTTAAATATTAGATTTTTTATTATAGTATAACTCTTAAGATAAATTCTGAACCATTATTTATAGTGAAATGCATTTACTTATCTCTTTTGTTACGGAGACATTTATAAGAATAAAAGATTTTTTTGCTTTAATTACTTTAGCTATTGAGATATATTTTTATAGTTTTACGGAAACAGGATTTTTTTTCAGTTTTGTGTAATATAATTCATTTATATTGAGCTTTAATTAAACGAGATGAATATTACAGTATTTTTTAAATAGATTATGAAAGACCTCTACTGATACATAGACAAGAAGAGTGTAAAGTAGATAATTCGACCAGTAATGCTGTTTTTGTTTTCGAATATGATATACTAAAAGTTCATATTTATAATTAAATATTAATTTTGCAGCAAATGATTGCTTTATTCGAGTATAATGATATTTTATGCATTTGTATGTCTTGTATGTTGGCGTTAGTATCAAAATATTTAAGGGACATTTTCTTCGAAAAAGAAGGGTATATTGTAAGCGACACTGTCATCAAAGTCGAGAAAAAGCGAGCGTATTATGTGCAGACTGTTGGTTCCATCTATCCAAGATAAGATGTACAGATCATCAACTCCTGATAATGTTGTTCCTTGAATCTTTTGAATGCATCTGACAAGAGGAAAATATTACGAGTACATCTAAGACAACTGTTGGGTTGGTTAGTTGGTTTTAAGGTTTTATGGCGAAAATCAACTAAGAACATACGGCTCCAAACAGAAGAGTAAATCAGCACATGGATGAAAGAAAACAAGAAGGTAAACAAACAAAAGTTTATGAATAAACAATCAAAATATTAAAAAACAACACTAAAGTAGATGACAAAAACAGCAACCACAGAGAAGTGGAAAAAGGAATATTAAAATACATGAAATAAACTAGTAACATGTAAAAATTTAAAAAGATTCCAATGGGGATCATCTCCAAAAAGGTCAATTAAATTAGGTGATTTTGAATTTAAAAATGTGTGATGCAAATGGTAAAAACAGGAGCACGAAGTTAACCTTTTAACGAGCAGCGGTTTCGAAGCGAAACCACCTGTTAATACTTTTTTCTCTTCTTTTTAAAAACACATGAAGGATTTTTTTCGATATTCTGTTATTGACTCTTTGATGTAGCAATAGATAATATAATTTTGCATGGTTTATTTTTCTCTTTGAAATACATTAGTTTAGAATTTCTTTACATGAAAAATCTCGAATTTGATTTTTCTCCTCGTGATTTCAAATTAAAACACCTACAAAAAGCAACAATGAAAAATTATATAGTTATCTATTTATATCATTTTTATGATAATTATGCATTGTTGTTAGAATATAATTAATTTTAAAAAACTCTTTCTATGCTGTACAGGGGAAGGGTTTCACAAATACCCCCCATCAAAAAAAAAAATTCCAGCAATTAAAGGAATGTAAAATTTGTTTCCTATTTATAAAGTTCACAGACAACGTTTATAACCTAATGCTGTTAAATCTGAAAGAAGTTTTAATCGTGACCTTTAAAGGGCTAAAATATGTAAGACACTGATAGGCAAATGACAGTAAGAACAGGTTGTTGCAGTATCATTAAGGAGAAGGTAGGCATGAGTCAACCTTGTATTGCAAGTTCGAAGGCGAGTAAGAATGACATCCTTTTTGCGGTTACCAATGGTAGGCCAAATACCTAAGGTAGGTTTTATGGCATATAGTTTGTTTTCAACCGTACTGTTCCAAATGTTTTGCCATAATGAGAAGAAATGACGACTAATTTCTTTCATAATGTCAGGGTATAACTGTTGGGAGAATTCAATAAAGACAATGTTTATCGTAGCCTTTTTTACGAATTAGCTTCCTTTTATATCCCTGTCTACGTAACAGGCAAACTCTTTGTAGCATTTATATAATTTTATTATTGTTTAGAAGTTTTCTAAATGAAACAACACCAGAAAATTAGCCAACTTAACTTACTGCCGATCGCTTAACATACCGACAAAGGTACTTATGTGAACTTAATAATAAATAAATGACTTAAATTAAATGCTATGTATTGTTGAATCCTACTGGCGCTTGATTGATTCATCGATAAAACAGTATACTATATGATGAGAGACAGATGATGAGAAAAAAGTACTTCTGTGAACTTAGTAATAAATAAATGACTTAATTTAAATGATATGTATTGTTGAATCCTCCTGGCACTTGATTGATTCATCGATAAAACAGTATAGTATATAATGAGATCTCTATAAATTCAGGCTCATTGGCTACATTCAAATAAATATTATCATACTAAATTGCTACCACATTATGCTTCTCTTTCCTTGTTATATAGTTATAGCTTTTGACAGAATGCCAGTAATGGAACAATCTATGCAATTTTATTGTTTTGTAACCTAAATTATCTTTATAATAATATAAAATTGATGTTGATATTTCCATACACATAGTAGATATAGTTCCCCAAACCTAAAAATAAAATGATTTTTTTTCAGAGGATTTCTACAATTTTGACCAATAATGTAAGTACTGAAACAAAACATGTAGTATAGATACTTTCTTTTTACATCTTTGTAAAACATAAAGTACTGTAACTCTGAAAATGTTTGTTGTTGAGATATTAATAGAAATATACATTTTAGCAATGCATGACTACATTATGACAAATTGCAGTTCTTCGTTTGTATGGCTCTATAAAGAAAATAATTATTAAAAATTGTAACAATGACAAACTGATGCTTATAAAGAAATATTTAGTGGATATTAACGATGCCAGTTATGGCAACATGGCATTGCGTTGTAGTCAGGCAGCGCGTGACGAACATTGAAGTTTTAATTGAATATGTGAATAATAATTCTGATGTTGCATAATAGAAGTTACAAATTGTGACATGTTTATTGTATAAATCTTTACAAAAAAAATCATTTTTTCAAACAAAATTTTTAAATACTTTTCTTAAAAATAAAAATAAAAATCTATTATTTGCATTAAATAAGTTTTTTTTTAATTTATTTTTTTCGATACCATTATACTCCTTGAATAATTCAATGAGGATGAATTCTACTTCCGTTTAGATGGTGTAAAACATAAATAATTCCTTAAGGGAGATTTTCGAAGGAAACTAGTTCATCACCACTGAAAACACACTGTCAGTACAATGTGTAATAAAATAATTTTTTTTTAAACTCAGCAACAACGCAATACTGAAGGTTTTATTAAACCAACAAAGAAACAGAAAAATATAACTGGAGGTAAATTAAATATTGGAAGGTTAAATAATGTCAGTTTTCAAGTAAATAATTAAATATTAAGATGTTACATACGTTTAAATTACTTTTATGTACTAGTTCCATATTTAAATATTTAAGTTACTGAAGTATTTACAAATTTATCTAGCTCTGAACTGAACAAGATGATTAAACATTATTCAAAATAAAAAAAAACCGCCGCAAAGGGAAGACAGTCTGTTTAATCATATAATTTGCTTGCATTTTAATAAAATTTTAATTAAGAATCTGACTGTCTTCCAGAAATTCCTGAGGCCATGTGCTTTGTTTTGATCTTTTGCAGCATTTATATTTCTTTAAATTTAATCATGGTGACTCCCAATTCCTACTTTCTCTAAAAATTTAATTTTTTTTTACAAAATGAAGAAGAAAGGGTTTCTGAAAATCTAAAAATGAAAACCAATATTTCCATTTACTATACAGACATACTGAGAAGTTCATTGAAGTAAAAGTCCAATTTCTTTTAATGAGCTTTCTTTCATCCTTTACGATATAAGCGTAGAGTTTCTTGGAGTTGCAAATATACTTTATTACAGGGAGATACTGCGGGATGGGGGAAAGTCCCGTTTTTCTGCCGTTTAAGTGGGTAAAGAAAAAGTTTTATAATAATGAAATCCGCATTAAATATCAGAAAAATAATGGGAAATATACAAAATTTATGATCAATGTTTTATGATCATAATTTATATGAACCATTTTACAGAACAGTAAGATTTCAGACAAAAGTGTTCTTTTAAGGAATTTAAAGAATATTTGATACATTATATTCTTCTTTAAATAGCCTTAAAGGCAATATTTTTACATACATACGAGTTGTTAAGGCATGGAAGACACATTTCATTTTATATATAAAAAAAAGTCTTTATTGTACTTTTTCAGTCTATGGCTATTCCATTTAGATATCCTTTGTTCTCATAATTTGCCACGACATGCGTGCAGGATGTTATAAGACTCGAGTTCCTACTCAGAACTGACCCTTTTGGCTCTGCTACCTAAATAAAATGCATGTGTCTACTTTTGCGTCAGTTCTTTTACTCTGTATAGTTCAGCTCGACAGTGTGTCTTTCTCCTACTACGTTATCGGTAATGAGTTCTAACTATTTTTAATTATAACTCGCTTAATTCTTAAACCTCATTTTTAAACCTGACATGCATACACACACATACACACACACACACACACACACACACACACACACACATATATATATATATATATATATATATACATGCGTCTGTGTGTGTGTTGTGTATACAAATAAATTATTTTCTCAGTAAGCTCTGTTTTACTACATATTTTTGAGAGGAATATAAACAAATAAGTAATATAATATTTAATACATATCCTTGTTATCCATGAAGTAGTAAGGGAGGTGTGTCTTTGATTATTATCATTGGCGTATTACTAGTTCATGACATAGTAGGAAAATTTTCTAAGCTTCTCTCTCCCTTTTGCTTCCCTTTTGAATGAAAACGCTGGATATCTATAAATTTTCATGATAAGAAAAGTAATACATCGGACAACGAAAAATATAGTTATAGTGCAATTTTCCTAATTAAACTTAGTTTTTAATGATATTTTCTTTGTTATAGCAACCGTTAGTAATTATTATTATGTTCAACGTTATAGAAATGGCAGAACCCTGGGGATATAGAACTTTGGAGGCCATCCCCTGGGTTGCAATTCCATCGCAAAGGAATGATACCGCAAAGCCATGTAGAGACTTAAAAGAAGAAATTGCACCCCCAACAGATGCTTACATCTAGATTTGGTAAAACGAGTGTTTTTACAGTATTATTTAAATCTGTTGAGAAATATATAATATTGTACAAGTTTCATGAATGGGATCATAAATTTCTGTTATAATATACTAAATATACTATTTCTGTTTATATACTAAAGGGGAGTGTAAAGGAAAATTTCCTCGTAGGCATGAAAAGAAGTAGAAACTTAGAAAGAAATTATTTTCCGGTTAATAACTATACAGTAGATAAGAGTTTTTACACTCGTCTATACTGTTTAGGTCTTACGTGCCGTAAGGCAGAATTACTTGCAGTCTGTCATTGGACAGTGTCGTGTAGTCCTATTTTATATTTGAGTATCAATCTGTGATCAAATGTATAGTGGTGATTTATTTTTAATTGCGTTGTGTTAAGTATTTTTGTACTAAATTTAACCACAGGTTCTGAGAAACTACAGACATAAATATAAAAATAAACTAAGAGCTACATTGACAGCAACCGAGACTAGCTTAATATTAAAAAAATAAATTTATTAACATATATATATATATATATATATATATATATATATATATATATATATATATATATATATATATATATATATATACATCTATGTACAAATAATGATAATGCTAATTTAATGATGCTAATGTTCTTAAGTAAGCTTTTTCAAACTCTTCTAATTTCGTTCTGACAAATTTTATATATTTAAGAAATTTTGTAAATAGATAGAGGACCGAATCTCGATTTCAAAAATGTATGCAAAATGGAGGTACCTTTGAGGGTTTAAAATGTTGGGCCCGGAACACTTCTGGTTGAAGGGTATCTATGGGAATCTATATCATCCGTTGGTCTCGTCAGGGGCTTCCTCCTGAGTCTCTGGGGTGCGGCCGTACTATTTGGTGCAGGAACACTTCCTGTCACACCCACTTGGCTGAACTCTCCTAGTCCGGACTATCGAGCACCTTCTCCTCTGGACTCACGAATTTCTTCCGTCGGACCCGACTGGACTCCCGACTTTTGAACACCTTCTTTTGGGACCCCGAACCTCTTCTCTGGGACCTACGCATCAATCTCTCATCTTTTTAGATTTTTGATATTTTATTATTTCAACCTTGTCCCCTCCTCCTTCTTGTCTTCCAATCGGGATAGTTGTAAGGATTTCATTGGTCTGACCAAACCCCGTCCTGAGACCGCCAACGTGAAAAACCTTATCCCTTCTAATTGGGCCCTGTCCCTTAGGGACTCATAAATACTCACAAAGGTACATTCTTATTTAATGTCAAGTACGGAGACGGGATTCTAATCTGAGACTGGAATCAGAACCCCGCCCGAGACCACCGTACAAGACAACAAAATCCGTTGAAAAGAAATTTATGATCCTCTATCAGTTTACAACGATGTGATGAGGTCAGATTTAGATCCCGAACATTTTACTTCATGTATGAATGAATCAATTATATAACAGATCTAAATCGCCTCATCACAGATAGTAGCCAGATTATAATACTTTTGAAGGTATTGTGCATCTCGTTTTCTTATATTTATCAAACATGTTTATTGTTATTGGTAAGCTTACATTTAATTATATTGAGGATATCACCAGCCGAGAACCTAACACTGATATGCTCAGAATGGAAGGTATGATACGAATCGTGCATCTCGAAGTAAATTATATTTGGCACAAAATATTAAATTTTGAAGTTACTAATTAAGTTCTGAATAGGAATATTTGACTTGTTTTATGTCTTAGGAAATTTCAGCCCAAGATATAATGAAATGCAAAATGTTAATAATGACAAAATGTTCTAAATCTTCGAGGCAAGAACAATAAATTGTCCAATATAAGGACTGCTAGCCTCTATTTCGAAAAATTAAACTTTTCATGTCGTTCGAGAGAACAACATATCCCGACATGCGATTGTCGTTTGACCATTGACGATTGATGACATGTGACTGACGACGATTGATATCCAACATGTCAAACCTTTTTTTATTATTGCTACGATTGCATTTAGTTATATTGAGGATGTCACCAGTGGAGCACCTAACATTGATATGTTCATAATCGAAGATATCATATGAACCATACAACCCGAAGTAAATATTATTTGTAGCAAAATGTTAAATTTTGATGTTACTAATTAGTTTTAAATAGAAATATTCGACTTATTTTACATTTAAGGAAATTTGAGCCCAAGATATCTGGAAATAATGAAATTCAAAATGTTAATAATGACACAACAAAATGTCTTAAAGCTTCGAGACAAGAACAATAAATTGTCCAATATAAGGACCCCGGAGCCTCTATTTCGAAAAATTGAACTTTTCATGTCCTTCGGGAATGCTGCAGATTCAAGATGGTGAATTCTTCATTCGCTGTCGGCTTTAAAAGAGAATTCGATATTAAAAGTAATGAAAAAGTAGAATATTTTAAAACTTATTTATCGTTTCTTCTTTTGCATTAAATATACATTGAATTTTAAACTCGATATAAAGAATATGAAATATATATAATAACTTAAATATTTATTTAATTTTCCTTTATAGATTTAAAGGTTATTTAGTAGTTTAATTCCCTTATAAATATCATTTAACTATGTATAATGACTTAATTTAGAATGTAATATTAAAATACTTATGCTATATATACATGAATTTTGAGAAGATATATATTTATTTTCTCAAAGCTTAGAAAAAGAGAAAATTTTAATCAAATTATGTCTTACCGGTTTGGTAAGATACATTTCAGTTTTTAGAAGTCGAGGTTTACTCAGAGTGGGAACTAAAGATTAACTTTGATTTGAAAAAATGTTTTGTGATTAACAATTCAAAGCAAAGAGGGTACTAAAAGGAAAAGCGCTAAGTATTCATACTACAGCTTCTTGGAATCGAGAAACAATCCGCATCTTTAAGGAACATAGGACTTGATGTCGGTCAACCTAAAATACCCAATTTTAATTACCCCTTGTAGATAATTGATTTCAGGTAATCTCTTTGCTACACGATCATTAGATCTTTAGATGAAACAGAATTATTCTGAGAAAAGAAAAACAATCAGTACCTAAAACAGAGAAATAATAATTGAAAAAGAAATGTATTTCTTGTTTTAATACACTTTTTTCTCCTCCTTCGAATTGATTCTGCAGTACTTTCTTGGCAAATAAGTTAACGCATTATCTATTTCCGATTTCTTCCTTGACAGACGAGAAGTAATATATATATATATATATATATATATATATATATATATATATATATATATATATATATATATATATATATATATATATATATATATATATATATATATATATATATATATATATATATATATATATATATATATATATATATATATATATATATATATATATATATATATATATATGTGTGTGTGTGTGTGTGTGTGTGTGTGTGTGTGTGTGTAATATTAAAATTCCTTATTTACATATTTTAATATTAATTTAATAACTTTTGTAGATAAAATACGTTGGGGTTTGCGCGGTAATTCTCATTTTCCCTCCAGACACGATATAGATTTAATTGAGCCTCCGTCTGTACTACTTTAGCCAATAGTTAGCGCGTTCTCTTTAAATATGGGTATTTTTTAATCAGGTGATCAATTGTGTTTAGGGATTATTCGTAGTCTTTTTACCTGAGAAATACCTAATTGAAAAGTATGTGTGTGTTTGCAGGATCACATTGCCTGGATGCACGATGTTGTGAAAGTTCTTGCCTGTTGTATGGATTTCATGTATCTTACCAGAAATAAAATGTGTTGTGCTTTAGAATGAGTCTCGCCCATATATATATGTAGTATGTATATATAAATATATATATATATATATATATATATATATATATATATGTGCATGCAATATATATATATATATATATATATATATATATATATATATATATATATATATATATATATATATATATATATATGTGTGTGTGTGTATATGTATATGTATATATATATATATATATATATATATATATATATATATATATATATATATATATATATATATATATATATATATATATATATATATATATCTTATCGCAAACAAAGTTTAATGATTTAAATTAAAATAGATGGAAAGAGTCACATTTTAGAAATGTTTATATGCATTGTATATCCTTAATGCTTATTGACTCTATTATAAACGTAATTTTGCGTGTACATAACGATGTTGGGGCAGAGCATTCAAAAATTGGAAAAGGTGTATTAACGGTAAGAATTTCATAGCTTGATAAGTTTCTAGCATATTTACTACTCAGTGCAATTTTGTAGTGGCCACACAAAACCACTAAGACTTTGTAACTCAATGAAAATTAATGGCACAAATTTCTGTCAATATCTGACAGGGAAACAAAAATTTAACCAAGTGGATAGGCCTTTCTGTTTATAAATCCAGAACAAGCTTACTGTAAATTCCTTTGTTGTTGTAGAGAAAACTTTGAAAAGTTTAAAGAATTCTCTAGAAACTCCAGAATTTCACCAAGTAAACGAGACCTTTACGGATTTTGAAACAATCACAAAATTACGGAACTAGTCTGTAACAAGTTAACTGAAAAAAGGCTTATTTCGCTTTTGACAATAAGGCTCAAATTTCGTAGAAATCTCTACAGCAATTCAAATTATTCTCCCCACACTCATTTCAAATTTCACTGCGGACACAAAAAACACGTACATTTATGCACATGAATAAATAAATGTGTAACAATACACATTTTTAGCACATCATTTTTTTTTTTTTGCTTCTTTATTAAGTTCGTTCGCCAACAGACACTCTCCTGTCCTCTAACATTAAGTAACATTTTTGGGAACTGATTCTATATTTGGGCAAATGTAACTAAAGATTTGGTTAAACATTCTTTATTAAATAATAGAGTGGGAAAATTATACAGGGTAATAGTAAATAATTATTAAAGTATACAGAGGTAAAAATATTATTTGCATTCAATGAATACTAACTCAAAATCTTGCATGGAATTTCAATCGAAAAAATACTATCTCAAAATTTGGTTCCAAATACTTTAAAATAAAAAAAAAAATAATTTATTTCTTTTAAAAAAAATTAGTCAAACCTAATCCTGGGTAACTTATTTCTCCTTAATGTGGTATATTTTTTTTAAAAAGAGATTATATTGATATCGACCTAGAAATAAAACAATTCTCCCCACAGCGCAATTTGGGCACAGATTCTTGTAAGGCCAGTGTCTTAACACCTTAAGAACGTGCAGATTTTTACTTAACTACCCTTCAATCTCTACTTGGATGAAGCAGGTATTTTTCCCAATCTGTAATACACTTTGGAATTCCCTTGGGCAAATATGAATTGAGGTCGCACATGAGAATTTTGAATTATTTTTAATGTGTTACTAATCTTGCTCATATGTAAATGAATGTTTCTTAATATTTTTGCGCTTGGTGAGATAACTTTCTTGTAAGAAAATGTACATATGACTGGTGCATTTGGGTGAATTTCAAGTGAACCTTTATTTTAGAGATATGGGACAAGTACAGTACATTAAAAATATCCAGATTCAATTTAACACATGTAGAATTGATTTTATCTAATCTCTTCAGTACCATATTACTGTCTGGTTGAAATAAAAAAATCAATATCTAAACCCGAGCTATAATCATTGAAAAAGAAATAACGTTTTTTTCTCTAGAAATTTCCTTCCGCTCTGCGAAATGGTTTCTGCAGTATACTCGTTGCAAGAAAGTTAATACAATAACTATCTATTTCCGATTTCTTCCATGAAGATATCTCACATGACAAAAAAAATGTGAAAAAAATATAACTGTTGCTAATAAGTTTTGGTTCATGGAAAGGACTTGGTTGATAAGGGAAGCAGTTTATGAGAGGAAAGAGGAAATCCTTTTTTCTTAATTTAGTGTTTATTAGCCAATTATTAATAATACGAGTTTATATGAACAATGAACTCTAGAGTTTATATGAATTTTTAACTTTATTATGTGTATAGACAAAAAGTTATATGAAATAAAATGAATCGGGCTGTAAAATTGTGGTACTCAATTGTCCAAGTGTCGTGAAATTTCAATGAACCTCCGAATGTTAATACATTGTGAACGGATCACGATATTTCTCGTCTCTAGGAGGCCTAAAGGATTACGAGGTATCTCATTTTCATAATATTTTGGTTGAAGAGATGCACAACCAAACAGAGGCAAATATTTTTGTCACTTATAAGAGATAAAGAAGTTCACTACCAGACAATATAAAGTCTGGAAGTCCAATCACAAAATGAACTAATTAAGATACTTCTGCTTATCGTGTAGAACACCAATGCATACGGGAATATCCTTTACAAAATTACCACTCTAATGTGTTATTCAAGTCTGTGAAATAAATAATAGTTAAACTATTACAAAAAATATCATATAATATATCTACCAAATAAATGGTAATATTTAAGAATAGTCTTTTAAATATAATACCAAAGGCAAATTAAAAATGTGCATACATGAATCCTAAAGTTTGTCAAATATGATTCTAGGACGTTCTACAATATGCGGAACCTGGGACCTCGTTGAGCGCTCAGAGTGTCATAAGCAACGTGTTAAGGTGATAACCTATAAAGTATCTATTACTGGTATATGTTTTACTATTAGGAATTTTAATATACATTTCCGATATGTAGTGCTTTTATAACTACATATTCAATGTAATTAAAGTTTTATTATTAATCACATGAACAATATGTAATTTTATGTGGTGATAAGTTTTTATTTTTAATTACAGGGAAATGCAATTTCCTTTGAAAGCAACTTGTATCAGGCTAAAGACCAGTCTCATCAAAGTCTTTTAACAGATAACCGTGATTAATCTCTATTTAAATGGAGATTTGCGTTCTACTATTGACTGAAACCAAGGGTTAATCGCGGTTAGCCGTTGAACAACTTTGGTGAGACTGGCCCTTAATTTAACAGCAGTAAAATACATTGTAACACATTGTGTAGAAAGACAACTTTAGTGCAAAGATTGATTCTCTTACATGAACTCAAAATTTATCGGACAATAGAAGACAACAACAAAGATTTCCTTTTACAAGTCTTCAATATTAATCTTAATATTAAACTTGATGACAAACAAATTTAAAAAAAAAATCACCGTTAATATACTGAGAAAAATAAGGGATGGCACACACTACAATCCGAGTGTCTTGGTGAATATCATGTCGGTCCTTGCGGAAAGTATCTCCTGTCACAAATATGACTGCAACTAACAATTGAGAATCGTTTATTTAAATTTTATATGAAAATGACTATTTATATTTCATATATATATATATATATATGTGTGTGTGTGTGTGTGTGTGTATATATACATGGGTAAATATTTATTTATATTTTTATGTGTTTGATTGTGATTAGTCGGATAACAATATTTGAAAGTGTAGTTCAAACATTCCTGAACAGATCTGGTACGTGCAGAAGGGTAACTGCTTCAGATGATGTAGTCAAAAATTTTAATTAATACACACTTAGACAATAAAAAAATTTAAATTGTAAACGAAGCACCAAGAGGATGTAATACAAATTAGAAACTAATTAATAAACATAGAGGTTTCGAAGGAAAATTCAAAATTTTAAAATTTGGCGGTCAATGAATGAACGTATGTCGCTGCAGAGCATCTTAATTGAGCAACTAGCAGAATATTTCAGAGGAGAAATTTCGATTTCAGGACATAAATTCTTTTCGAATTTTATTCCCTGTACTTAGGTAGACAGTAAATATGCTTCACATATAGATGAACGAACTATATGCGCAATTGTCAGCAATTGAGAGATGAGTAGACGAGCTCAAAGAAGCCGGTTGGTTTAATAGGCGAATCGCTACACATTTGGGCATGATCTATGGCACTATTAGACGATGTTGGAAAGAATAGATAAACCATAGCCGAAAACAGCCTTAAGAAGGAAGCAGTAGGCCTAGCGAAACAACAGAAAGCGATCACCGAAAAATAGTCAGAGCGACACTCATACCCCAGATGTATAATTATCATTGGTTGTACGTGAAATTAGTGATTTAGTGAACGCAAGGCCATTCATAGGCAGCTCAAAGAAAGGGAGAAGAGGTCCCTACCAATCACTTCTGTACAACGATAAGCCCTTTTGCTATGGTGTTGGGCTTCTTCGAATTGGAATATCACTGACTGAATTAGTATAGTCTTCAGTGATGTGTTCCGCTTTGAAGTGAGCTCCGATGACCAGCGAAGTCGTATCTGGAGACACCCCGGACAGCGGGGGGGGGAGAGAAACCAACCTGGCTGTCTTCCTGCATATAGGCCGACAACCAAGAGAGATGGTCTAAGAAACATTTTCATTTCATCATTACATACTTACATTTCAGCAGGACAATGCCCGACCCCCCACTCTACGTCTTTCTACTGTTTGTCTTTGTGAATGAGGAACTATATCTTGACCAGTAAAGTGTTTGGATCTCTCTCCTATTGAGTACGTGTGAAGCATTATGAGCAGGGCATTCCAACCACAAATCTTGGCACAATATCTAAACACTATCAATCAATGCCAAGCCGAATAACTGCTTGCATAAGGGCCATAGACGGACAAACGCATTGAGATTGCACTTGTTTAGCTCTATCACTTGAATAAATTATTTAATTTTTCTGAAATTATGATAATTTGTTTTTCTGTGCATGTACATCATATCTTCCGATTATCGTCCCATTCGGATAACTTCAATGTTGATGATCTTATTTTTTGACTAAGAGTGTATAAAACTCATAAAGCTATACATATTTACAAAAATCGCAAAAGCACACACATTTGCAGATTAATGAATCATAAAATCTGTCATCAGAAGTGATATTGTAACAAAAAGGAATGCATGCAGCAATGTGAAAACAGAGCAATCGGTAAAAAGTTATAAAAAATTAAAATGTTTATTTAGTATTTTGGGTCTCTATTATAAGCAGTTTTTCAAGTCTTTTTAGCTTTTTTATGTATTTTTTTAAACTGGACTATGGAATGAAAATTTGTTATCTTAACTGATATAACTATGAAACAAAATGCTTAGTAATCGAAAGTGTCATTCCGGTATTGACTATTTTAATATTTACAAAAATATAATTTAGTACCCATAAATGTAATTTTTATAATGAAATATTAATTATAAAACGTGTAATGGGAAGTTAAATGTATAACGTAATGCAGAATCATATGATGGAGATATCCAAATCTTCAAAGATTTTTAATCATTATTACAAATGTTAACTTTTAAAAATATTGTTTGCTAAAGTTCCTTAAAAATTTTTATCTGAAAGGTTTTTTTATTTATAATGAAATTTTTCTTAACTCACATAATAGAAAATTTCTTAATTATAATAACTGAAGAAAATATCTTTTAAAAATGTCAAAAGTTACTGAGAAATTAAATCAATCGGAATGAAATTCGTTTAATAGAAATTATTTTTCTTGTAATGCGAATTAAATAGTTTGTTTCTTAATTTATTACGCAAACATAAATATTTTTTTTATTTGCCATAAAACTTTAAGTTTTAAAAAGATATTCTTTTTCGGAAAATGGTTTTAAAAATTAAAGTTGGATCAATGTCAAAATATTTCATTTTCAAATTAAAACATTTACTAGGATTTCTTGAAATAAATACCAATACTTCAGTTATAAAGTTGGAACTTTAAAAATGTTCTTTGAAATTCTATCCAGTATTATTTTTTAATTGTGTACTATTGTCTTAAAAAAGAAATATTTACGGTTGCAATAATATTAAAATTTGGATAAATGGCGTTTCAAAGATTACACAAAATGTTGCCTCGTTAATGAGAGGTAGTAATTAAAAGTAATAAGGCATATTTTATCGTTCTTTAGGATAAATAGATCACTTAATAGATACATTAGTAATTTAAAAGAAACTAATTTCAATCGCTAATTTAAAACATCTTACTAAAATTTTTAAAAGTGAAAATGTAATTAATCTCTCTATAATACTTATTTGTGACGATAAAAGTTAAAATAATTGTTATTTTTGACTCTTTTAATCATTTATTTATATATTTTGGTTTTTATTCGGGAATTGTAATTTTTATGATATTTAGCTCTTTTAGTATTTTTTAAGAAGAATTTTTTCTTTTATTTAAAATAGAAGTAGATTTAAGGCGTATTTAAAGAAGGATCATTTGTTGCATAAATGACCTTGAAGTTGATGTTTTGAAACCATTTGTTGTGATAATTGTTAGATTATTCATAATATTTGTTTCATATGGAGTAAATACAGATAACTCTAAAAGACTATACAGCTATATGTAATAAAAATTTCAAAATCATCTCCAGATAACAAAAAAACATAAAGAAAAATTAAACGAAAGCTAATTGATCTACTTATCTTTCCTTATGCATTTTGTAATTTCAATCAAAAGTAAAATAAATAATCAAGTAAAGAACTACAGTCGTTGAATACAATAAATTTATTTGAACTGTTAGCTTTTTTGTGTATTTAATAAATACAACATTCTCTAACGAAAATATAAAGCAGTGTATATGAAGCTATGTGAGGAAAATTAATTAAAGAGTATCTGTATGGGATAAAATTATATGTTATCATAGTCATAAATTCAAGATTTAAATATTTTAAGATTCAGCGTTTTTGTGTTACGGCCCTTAGACTTTATAACTTTATATTGAAATTGCTCATTAAATACTATTCAGATTGCAATCTAAAACTAATATCCACAACTGAATATTATAAAAGTCCTAAATGACCAATGCCATTTTTTACGTTCAATCGTGTGCTCTTTATGTGACGAAAATTAATTAAAGAGTATCTGCAGGGTATAAAATTATATGTTAGTACAGTCATTAACTCAAGATTTAAATATTTTACGGTTCATCGATTTTGTTTTACGGCTTTTAGAGTTCATAACTTTATATTGAAATTTTTCATTAAATACTATTCAGATTGCAATATAAAGTTAATATCCACAATTGATAATTATAAAAGTTCTAAGTAAGAAATGCCAACTTTTTCCGTGTGGTACAACTTTCAATCGTGGGTCCATTAAAAATCCTCTTCTAATTAATTGTCTTAGAGCTAATCGCGGTACTTAAAAATTTTGGATATGAGACTTCAAAGTTTCAGAGTAAAACTTTATTTTTAGTCATAAAGATGTAACTTTTAAAATGGTCAAAATTAAATCAGCAAACCCTTAATTTGTATCGTTAACAAAACACTTACCTTACGTAGTGCAAGAAATTAAAAAAGGAATGTAATTTGTGTTCTTTTTTATTTTATATTTCGTTTCATGAACAGATGTGATTTAAAATAAATTTACATATTGATGTGTTTAATGTGGGAATTTCCAGTTTTAATCTCGTTAAAAGTGTACTAAAGCTTTTAATTTAGGGGACGAGAAAAATAGATTTCTAATCCTAAGAAACTAGTCTTATGTTTTGTATAAATAAAGGAATACACTGCTAAGAATAACTTTTCCTTAGTTATTATTGGTTAAAAATTGTTTATTTTAATCTTACTTAAGAATGAATGGGAATCAAGAATAATGATGTTAAAATCTGCTAAAAATTTGTAATAACATTACCTGTGTTACTATTGGCTAAAACTTATTAATTTTATTCTCACTTAAGGATGATTGGGAATCAAGAATAATGAGATAAGATATATTTTAATATCTATCATTATATAATTACTACCACAAAAAAAATAGTATTTTCTAAAAACTTAATTTTAATTTTTTATTTTCCGAACAATGACCGAATAGTTAGGGTGCTGGCCTTCAGAACCAGAGTTCGTGGGTTCGAATACCACTATGGCATGGATAATCGTAGCCGTTCGGAATCGGCTTTAAGCAGTAGGTCACGGTCTCATTAGTCCTCGTGTTGAAAAAAGTAGACCGTAGCACTCCAAAATCATCTATCAATCTAATTTCTAATTTTTAATTTCTAACAGTTTTACAGTAATTTAAAAAAATCAAATATGAAATTTTAAAAATGTAAAAAATTAGTTTTACAGAAAAAAGAGATATTGTACTTCAATTTCATGCAATAAATGAATTCCTAATATAAATATTTTCAAAGTTCTATTCATGCAAGTGAATTTTCTTTGTTTGGTGCACAAATTCTATGTTATTTAAAATATATTTTACAAATTGAGATGACACAACTAAATAATAACGTTAAGTTAGAAGGTAGTAAAAAAGATTTCAAAAAATTCATTCTAAAAAAAGGAGAAGATTATGTTAAAGGTTAAATGGAGAACAAGCTGTTATAGTGAACATTTTAAACGTTAAAAGGTGATTTTTGTTAAGCAATTATTACTTAAATTTTTTAAAAGCTTTATTATTTTACCTTTTAAGTTTTACTTCTGTTATATAAATATATTGCTGATATTATATTAAACTGATATAGTATTTTGATTATAAAAAGACAAGATTAAACTTGAAAATGTTCTGTCGCTTTTAATATATTTAAGAATATTCACTTAAAATTGAAAATGATAAAATGTAACAGATTTTTAATTTTTATTATCGAAAAATTTCTAAAAATGACTTAACTACAAAGTAAAATAAGATATCAAATCCATTCTGAACTTTCTCTTTATAATAATAATTTTTCACATATGCAATCCAATAGTTCTCAATAAAAAATAGATCCACTACATTCTTTTTCACTATTTCTAACAGCAAGTAATACATATCGTAAAACTTCAAATTCCATTTACGCCATCCGTTTTAAAAGTGAATGTTCTTGGTTCGAAAAAGAATCGAACAAAAAGGAAAAGAAAGAAAAAAACAAGTTCTGAAAAGAGAAATGATAATCTCTCGAGAGACGCAGATCTTCAATATTATCGAAGAAAAATTTAATATCAAAGTTCATTTCTTCTAATGAACTTACCTTTGCCTGGGAAAGGAGCAGCATCAGTTTTCCAGTTAAAAAGATACCCTGAGAGTCGTTTTACATATCCTCTTTTAGAAGTTTTTGGAGATAACAAGCTCTGTTTTAGGTCGTAGGGCTGTCTCCAAATTTTCGAAAAGTCTTCCTTAAATCCCGGTAGTTTCGACTAGATAACAAGTAAATTTTTTAACCCGACACGCATCTGATTTGGGATAAATAGAAGCGTGTATCTGCTAAGCATAGTAAAGTAGGTCCCCTTTATAAATTTAATACAGGAATTTTAGAAACACCAGAACGGATAGGTGAAAGTTTTAGAAACCAAATGACTTATAAAAAAGTGGATTTGTAGGTGATTACAATTGTTTAATATTAAATTATTACAATTTAAATTTCTAAAAGTTTAAAGAGACGAAAATAACAAAACAACTCTAATTTTTAAAACTAAGTTATAGCCAAATTTTATAAATAATGACTGTTTATATAACCAAAAATATATATTTCACAAAGGAATTTACATAGGTATTTTATATATGTATCACAACAGTATTTCACTGTCGTCCAACAAAACTAATAAGAAAAAAATCTATATCAAATTATTTCAGCAAACATATGCAATAAGATACCTTTTCTGTGAAATTGCGGTTGTGAAATTGTCTCATATAAGTGTAGCCACCTTATTTAAAAGAATTGCTTTCAACTGCTATGACTTTACTAAAGTAAACATCAATGTCTAGTGCCAATATTATAATCCTTTGGAAGTATTGGAGCTTCCATTTACAGCTTTATCTATTTACTTTATTTCTAAGTTGATAAGTTGATATTCTTACCAGATTGTAAAAGAAAACAATGTTTGCAATATTATACAATGCTTTGCACATAAACGAAAATTGAACCCCTGAAAGGCCAATGTTCCAATAATGGGACATAGACATAGAAACATAAATTTTACCTTTAAAATTTAAAAATAAAATTTTGCTTTTGATGTATTCCCGTAGGTTATGTAGTCTAATGATATATTATAAAGTATTGCGTTTTTTCCATTTAAACTTGAATTTTTGTAAATTTAATTCACAGAGAGAGTAAAATTGAGAAAATATAGTAAAATAAAAAACATTGTAAATAAATAAATAATTATTTAAACAAAAAACTTATTGTAAAAGTTATTTTATTATGTCATGCTCAATTATATGTAAAAATGATATTGATAAGATTTTTTTTACATGTGCATTTTTTATTTTTAAAATCATGTTTCATTATTGGAACATTATCGGGTGAACGGTTTAAACACAAATGTTACAATTTTGTAAAAGTAAAGTCTTTCTGTTGTGACTAAAATTTAAAAAAATGATTGTTTATGTAACCAAAAGTATATATCTCACAAAGGTATTTACATTGTAATGAATTCTCGTTACATTAAATTTCCAGATACAGACTTATCTGCTACCGTGAGAAAAACCGGCATAAGGTAGAACTAGCAAACGTACTTTTTGTAAGCACTTGAACTGAGATCATCTTTACGTAGTGAAAGGACATTGTCTATCGCAGAATAGGATGCTGAATAGAGGATTGTTAACACCGAGGAACAACTCAGTCATTCTGTCTGAGAAATTAGCATGATGTTGAAGTTTTTCCAGTGTTAGTTTCAATGGTATCCCGAAGAAAGAGTCAAACATGACAGAAATCCTCTACATTGTAAAGGAAACAGCAATGCTTCCCTACCTTATTCTTTAAAGGTTTGTCCAGAGACATCGATTAATGACTGGTGAGATTGCTCCCGATTACTGCAAACTCCCCTTGGAACCGGGCTTACACCTGTCTGGCTAGAGTTCTACAAAGCGGTTCCTCACCACGTCATCAACCAGATGTCCAATCAGCTGAGGTAGAAATCTGCGGGTGGACGGCCATATAAAAAGTCCACAGTTCATGGTCTAGGGTGAATTTTTTGACTGATCTCGTCTCCTGTGAACTCATCGACTCAGAGTGACAGGCGAGCGACTGAGAGTGACCTCCCCCCTTTTTCTCTCCAAACAATTAGGAAGCTGCTTCCTTTAACGATCATCATTTCATTTGTAGATATTCATCGTTTTCATCTGTCTTCAGCATAACTTCAATATTGTGGTTCTAATAAAGATCTTTAGTCTGCACTTAGGCCTCTCCTATCCTTTTTGCAGCTCAACTAGAGCTTAAGACGCTACAACATACATATAAAGTTAAAATCACTTGAAAAATAATTAATTTTTTTACTATTTTAATATCAATCAGTTTTTAATCTGAAATTTAGTTAAAGTGGAAATTGAAACTATTGGTGTCTAATCCAAAAAATATGAATCTATCAAAAATTTTTGAAAAAATATTTAAACACAAATATTACAATGTTGTAAGTGTAAATTCTTTCTGTTAAAATACGCAGTATGCTTTCGATAGCATGACATTAAAAACTGAAAAAAATGCATGCTTAAATTGTTATTAATTTTAAACATTTTCACTCAAATATGTTCAATTAAAAACTTTATTTATCATACAGAGCATTATCACCACATATATTATTTATTAACTAAATTTTCACACGCATAAACTGCAAAATATTAATTAAATAGATTTTGAAAATGTGCATATCTTTGTCTATAGAATTTCGTTTTGTTTGGAGTGCTATGGTCTACTTTTTGCAACACAAGGGCTAATGAGATCGGGACCTACAGCTTAAAGCCGATTCCGAACGGTTACGAACATCCATGCCACTGTGGGATTCGAACCCACGAACTCCGGTACATAAGGCCAGCACCCTAACCAATCGATCATCCTTCGGAAATTGTCTATAGAATAAAAACTTTTAAATAAATTGAGTCTGAATTAAAGTATTTAGGAAATCTGTCGTTTTAAAATCTCAATTAAAAAGTAACATACATATTTGTTAATGTAGTATGTCACCTGAAATCTATTGACTTGGCTTGGCAAGATTTGGAGAACTACGGTCTACTTTTTGAAAAATTAGGGTTAATGAGACCGGGGCTAACTGATTAAAGCCGATTCCGAAAGATTACAAACACCCATGCCACAGTGGGATTTGAACTCCCATACTCTGGAACCGAAAGCCAGCACCCTAACCATTGAGCCATTAATCGGCCTGAAATCTATTGAAAGAATCGAATTCTTTTAATTTCTTCTTCAGATTTATTGGATAAACTTATGCAAAAGATGTTATAGAAATTGAAATGTGTTTTCTTTTAATATCTTATTATACATGATTTTTCGGATTGTCAACCTTTCAGTGACGCATATGATTGTCTAGATAGCGAAAAGTCCGTCTGTAATATATTTAAATATATTCATATAAATAATATGATGGAAAATTTTGCTTCTTTTCTTGAATCAAGAGTAAATTACTGAACAGATAGATATTTACATTCATAATTTTTTAAATTTGATTTGAGTTCTGAGATTAACATAAGATATTCATTTTTTGAAAATTTGATTTAGCTTTTCATAGTTACAAACTATTCGACAATTCATGTGTTGTTTACTTATTTTCTTTTGAATATAATCCATTGGAGAATCGCAATATCCCGCTCTATATGTCATAGTAAAATTAACAACTTTTTTCTTTTAATCATTTTCAAAAATTAAAAAAAAATGCTTATTTTTATTTTTAACTTATGTTTAGTTGTTAACATAACTTATGTTATGTTAACAAATTTACTTATGTTTGTAAAAGATATACTGTTTTTATATGTAATCAAAAACATTATATATTTATGTTAATTATAATTTATCTGAATTGGAAATACATAATCTGGAAATTTATTTCCCCAAATCCGTGTGACATAATTATGTTTATACCTGAATGAAGACTGGGCTCGCAGTGGCTAGCATAAAATGCGATGTGTGTTATTACCCATATGGTAAAAATTTTGGTTCTTTTTTTTATTCTGAAATGAACTGCGTAGAAACTTGCTGATCCAATCAGTATTATTTCTTTAAATCGACATGACTCCTCAAAAATGGAAAAGTCACAGATTTTTATACCTGAATAAAGGCTGGGCTAGCAGTGGCTAGCCTAAAATACAATGTGTGTATTACCCATATTATAAATATTTTGGTCCTTTTTTTTATTCTGAACACAACACCGGGGAAATTTGCTGATCGAAATCAATGCTATTTCCTTAAGTGGACATGACTCCTACAAAATAGAAAATTCCCAATTTTTTCTTTCTATGGCAAAAATAACGTTGTTCATATTATTAATGCCATTTAGACAAGCCACACTAGTGTCTATATATATAACGAAGTCTAGCTAATTTTGTTTTATTTTATTAGTAACATAAGGGTTAATGAACATATTTGACGAAAGTCAAAGTTGATATTGACTTTAAAGTGTGTCTTGGTAATTTAAAAGCAGGAGATTAATAATGTAGCCTGGTAATTTGGAAGCAGTAGAAAGATCTAAGGTTTGGGATACAACCTTCAAATGTATCGTTTAAATTTGTAGAACTTGTGGCCACAAATCTATTTTAAGTGAAACAACTGTTATTAGTGAACACGATCATCTTAGTTATGCTTAAGCGTCGAACTCACATCCACTACATATATGAGTTGAGGCTTTTGTCGTACAGAAATTCCATAATTATTATTCTCACCTATGTCGATAAAATGCATGCAAATATTTACATCCTGTTTTTAGAGCATTTGATTGAAAAATAATATTTGCTTTATATAGTATTTGAATAATAAAAACTTACTCTCCTATTCTCTGTTTGTTTACATATGTAATATATTATTTATTTTAACACATGCCTTTTGTAATGTAAAGAATAGTACCCGTCAGGAAATTAATATATTCCTTATCTCCACTTTTTTTACAAATATACCAGAAACTAAGGTTTAACTGTTTTTAAATCTCTGATAGTTTTTACAAAAATATATTTTTATAGAAATCTGAAAACATATGTTTAACTACCTGGAGAAAACTGTGATATATCTCAAATATTTTCTGTAGAAAATCTCATTTCGAAGTAAAATAAAATGGTATATTTGTTCTGTATTGTATGTCAAAAAGATTCATAAATATTTTTTAAAATTATATTTATACGGCGAATCTTATATAATTTTCACATATAAATGAATTTTTCATCCAAGACATTTGAAGCAAATATATTTTTAATTAATTATTTATATTTTGGTTACCTTAAAAGAAATTAAGAGCACATATAAAGACGTTGTATTAAGTAAAGACAGTGGGATAATTTACAGTCTCAAATTGAATTTAAAATTCAATAATATAGGAAGATAAAAAGATAAATTATTTTATATAAAAAACTTTATTCCAATTGGAAATTGTTTAAATCCAAGGTGTTTCTAATTGTTACATAAATAAATGGTTTTTCTTTTAACTCATCTTAAAGATTACATTAACTCCTAATTCAGAAAAAGGAAATGCCGTACAGAAAAGGAATGACAAGTTTGGACTTCAGATTGTGGTAACTTTTAAATATATCGTGTTTTAAAAATGAATAAAATTTCAATGTCTACCCTTGCATAGGCTAAGTAATGCTTTTGAAACAGTATAAATAGATATATATATAATGGGTATAATGGAATTTCAAGCGAATTCCTTTGATAAATTTTCTGAGCCATCGAGAAACTCTAATGGTAGGTCAGTTACCTATTGAAATAATAGAAAATATACCTAAGAAAAAATAGATCAAGGCAGAGAGTTATGCCTGCCACCTCGAAAAAATTTTAGTTCATTTTTAATAGAATTTACTTGAAAGTTTAGCCACGCTTTATTGGTCGCTTCATTAATTGTATAACTCAAGACATTTTTTAGAAACTCGAAGGTCTCACCAAGCATAGCTTTCTCTGTCATGCGGAGGAAGTCTACTGGAGCATTTAATCTTCTTCCAATCTCACTCGAGATTCTACCTTTGCCCACAAGCACCGTCCAATTCGGCGATTGGCTTTAGTTCACCGAGACACTATGTAGGATGTCTGCAGTATGGAGTTGTGTAAAGTCATGCAATGTAACCCCATCTGCATATACACAACTAAACCAGACTGGTACTTAATAGCCGTATTGGGTCGCAGATTGGTGCTCAAATGCCACTGGACACCAATCCGATTGGATAAAATTGTACTTTAGCAACTGAATTGAAACTTGTATATTTTGCTAAAATCTGGGTTTTTTAACGCAGCACTGGATTAACTTTTTACATATTCAAGGCATAATTCATTTCCAGTGCTTGCTTTTAAAGTATAAATTTATTATAAAATATAACTTAATGTACATTCAAAAACCTTACCTGATAGAATGAAAATTATTCAAATCAATTACAACATTTTAATTTTAATCTATGAAATTTGACTTTTTATATCTGATGTATTAATATAAGAATTATTTTATTTGCAATTTAAAAAGTGAAATTAGTTACACAACAACTAGGATTTTCTATATTCAGAAATTATTTAGAGTTTCCCTGTTATGCGAAATTACCCATGTTTTAGTCACTGGAAATATTCGGAACTCCCTATTTTTATAGTCGTTGGACCTAAAAATCCCTATCTGTTTTAAAGGATGATGGCCGCTTAAGAGGAAATTTTTAGGGATTAAATTCGCTTTTCACTAAGGGTATCAGAAAGAGAATATATATAACAAGGGGATCAGGAATGGATTTATTGTCTTAGATTCTGTCTTATAGAACAATTTGATCGTTTTTACATTGATTTTCTCCAACAGTCAGAAAAAGAATAAAAATTTATTTTTTTCCTAAGACCTCTATTCTTACATCCGTTACAAAAATAGAAGTGTAAAATGACTTTTGAGAATTTTTCTTTTTATCATAAAAAAATAAGATTTTTGTAAAGGCATGAATTGTTGGTCTTACCCGATACTTTTTTTGTGCTATTTCTTATGAATATATGCATGTATATAAAACACCTGAAAAGTGTTTACAGATGGGTTTTATTCTCGTACAAGAGTGAAGTTTACATTAGTGGTGGTTAAAATGGATATGAACTTTTCAAAATGGACTAAAACGTCTCTTCTAAAAGCCATGCCCAGTTTAAGACAGTACTATGTACAAATATATAAGATACATTAGGTTTTGATTATAGAAAAATGTAGAAATGTTTTAAAAGGTATTTTTTTCTTTCTTATATTAAAACCCTTTTTCCAAATGTTACTAGAAAACTTTTAAACAGGATTTAAACTATAAAAGCATGTCCAATGTTTGCACTATGCTTTTAAGTATACACGGATAGAGCAAAATAGAACGCACTATCAAATAAATTTTATTTAAGGTGTTTGAAAAATTTTGAATGTGACTATTAAATGTGACGAAATTAAGGATATTTAGCTTGAATAACTAAAATGTTATTAAATGAAACTTTTTTGTATATATGATTCTTCTTTCTTTACGCCGAACGATGGCCGAATGGTTAGGATGTTGGCCTTCGGAACCGGAGTTCGTGGATTCGAATCCCACAGTGGCATGAATGTTCGTAGCCGTTCGGAATCGGCTTTAAGCAGTAGGTCCCGGTCTCATTAGCCCTCGTGTTGCAAAAAGTAGACCGTAGTGCTCCAAACCATACCAAACCAATCTTCTTTCTTTACAGAAAATAAAAAAATACGACTATATTATATAAAACGTGTTTTAGATATAAAAATTTCAATAATAATTTAGAGATTTTTATTACTTTAATATTATGAATGCACTTAATATTTTATTCTTACTATTCATCTGGAGTTATAGAAATAAAAAAAATATTTCTAATTATAAACTATGAAAAACAAATGTGAATCATTTACGAGATCTGGTTCTTTTTAAATGATGTAAAAATTAAGAATATAAAATTTTTTCCAATATTTTATAAATAAAACCAATATTTATTTACAAAGATGATATTTTTGTTAGTGAATAATAATCTATCAATCTCCTTTTGTTATGGTTTGGTTTGGTTTGGAGCTCTACGATCTACGGTTTTGCACACGAGGACTAGTGAGAATGAGACCTACTGCTTAAAGCTGATTCTGAATGGCTACGGACATCCATGCCATAGTGGGATTCAAACCCAAGAACACCGGTACCAACTATCAGCGCCCTAACCACTCGGCCAGCTTTCTGCCTCCGTTAGTTATGAGAAATAGAAATTTTCAGTACATTCATTAGAGCTTTCTTAAATATCCGACTTTCAGTCACTGTTTCCTTTACCCACTAGTGCTAAGATTCAGAATGAGTTTTCTTTTATTAAGGAAGGATGATGTTTATACAATAAACAATTTGCCAAATTTTCGAATATTTGCTATTATTCATAATTTTGTTATTTATACCGAAATTTTAGTACTTTTCCATTTGCATAAATTAGCTTGCTCTTAAAACAGAACAATGTCCTTGTGCATAAATTAGTTAGAGCGCTGATCATCAGTTAAGGAGTTCGTGGGTTCAAATCCCACTGTGGTGTGGATGTTTGTAGCCGTTCGGGATCTGTTTTAAGCGGTAGGTCTGTCTCATTAGCATTCGGGTAGAAAGAAATGTAGATTGTAGCTCTTCAAATGAAATCAAGCTTTTTAAGTATGCGCATAGACTGAAATGACAGCCAGTTGATTTATCAGTTACAACTTATTCGATTTACACTACTTTGTTTACATATGAAACCAAGCAGATACTTTATTTTGAAGTTTTATTTTTTATATAAATTGCATCGACGGATGTTTAAATGATAGCGGATATCTGATTACTAATGAAGACAGTCTTCATGCTTTGGAATTACATATTTATCTCACTATGTGCAATCCCAAATCAT
This sequence comes from Pardosa pseudoannulata, assembly GCA_032207245.1. Taxonomy (NCBI): domain Eukaryota; kingdom Metazoa; phylum Arthropoda; class Arachnida; order Araneae; family Lycosidae; genus Pardosa; species Pardosa pseudoannulata. The sequence goes on from CM063505.1 coordinate 191,774,396, forward strand.
TTATATTTGAAATATTCATCGATCTATTTTCTGCAAAAGTGACTTGGTCCTTAATGCGTTAAAGATATCTGAATAAATACTAGAATGTATGCCTACTTCTCTGAATATGCATATTGTATCCTCTCAATATACACATTATGCATATCTAAAGGCATAAATTGTGTTTAGAGATGAGTTTTGTACACGGACTTTAAGATTAAAGGCCGCTTTCGTGATGGTTAAATTGAAGATGTACCTCTTCAAATTTACTAAATCATTTTTTCTAAAAGTTATGTCCAATAAAAGATAGTACTATGAACAAATGTTCAAGAACTTTTAGATTTTGATACTGGAGAAATGTTTAAAATATTTAAAACTTATTGTGTCGGTCATAGATTAAAATTTATATCCGATAATGGTTCTAGATTTAGACACACATTAAGTAAAAATCCCCTATATAATAATAGCCTAAGTTATCTCTCCATCATCCCACGAATTTTTTAAGCCGTTAGACCTGGAATAGATAGGGTCATCTGTATTGGATTCTTTTTGAGTTAGAGTTAGCAAAATTAAAAGCGAGTCTTTAAAACATTCGAAATCCACCTCTTCCCCCCTTTTCGAGCGTTTAATTCCATTATATCAAGCCAAATATATGCCATTATATTTAGAGCAGGCGATTAAGTTTATCACGTCATAAATATATAAAAATAACATTTTTTGCTAGCATTATGACGTCATACTTTTAACCATTTCATTTAATCATTTCTTATTTTAAATTATTTAAATATAGTTTGCATTATTTTCATATGTTTTATCAATGAACTTAGATATTACCTAAATAATTGTATTAAATAATAGATTAGGTACACAAGTGATTATTTTAAATTTATTCATCGATTACTTTTTGTTGCAATGAAAATTTATCATCTGTATTAACAACAAATTCTTTTTATAAAAGTCTAGGCGGCTATATCACAGACTAATAAATATCTATAGTTTAAGTTATATATTTTTGAAAATTAAGACGTTTGTTCTTTTCTTTGCTTATTTTTTATACATAACCACACGGTTTGACTAAATGAATTCAATGTGATTCTAAACTGCATTCAGAGTATCGGGAGACTTTAGAGAATTGTGAAGATAAACAAATTAATGAGCGATTACCAGATAAATCTCAGCCAAAAACAAACTATATTTTTATCTGCCTCATAAAGTACTTTCCAAATCTTAAAAATTAAAAATTTTACTAATCCAGTCATATGACTGGCTATATGCTAATTTAAAATATGACGTATGTTCAATGCTTATGTTATGCTTTTTAAGGATACAAGAGAGAAGACACTTCCTATAATGTATTCTGTTTCGTTTAGAGAATATGGTACCTTCATACTGCTATAAAAGATGACAGAATTAACCACATTTTTAATCTTGTACACGTAAAGTATTATTTACTTATAAAAGGAAAAGAATTCAGTGATTATAAATCTATCAATTTTCTTTAACAACGTAGAATGACAAAATACGGTATTGAACTTAAAAAATGTAAGCATTAAAACTCCATGTAATATCTACAGGTACTTCATTACGTACAACAATGTTTGCTTATGCTAAAGCATATATAAATATGTTTTATTCAAGGGTTTTGATACATTTTAACTGTTTAAAAGATATGAAAAACCTAATTTTCAATCTTAGTGCATAAAGACGTCTATTATTTAAATAGTCAACGTTAGTTTTAATCAACGTTTTTCCTCTATTATATTTTTGTTACGAATAATAGAAAAAATTTTATATTATTTAAAATATTTGAATAACTTTGAATGACTTTCTTCTTAAAGTTGTTTGCCTATGTACACTAATGTACACCCACCTCTCTATATATACATTATATAATCTTAAATTGCAGGAATAAAAATGTTCTTAAATAACTACACTGTGAAATGAATGCTTAATTTACGAGTTCTTGTACAATTTAACTGCTACAAAACCTCTTGAAATTTTCCTTAATTTTTACTTGGGATAAATAAAACATTATTAAAGATAAAACTTTTAATGAAAGTTAATTTATCAAGACTATTGAACGATAAATTTGATGAATAACACTGAGTGACAACACAGAAATTTGTAGCGAAATTAGATAAATCAGTGTAACAGAAAAGAACCCTGTAAGATTAATATTTTAAAATTTTAAAACAAAAAGTTTTGAATACCACATAAAAAACAATGTGTGTTAGCTTCCAGTAAAATTTTCTTTGTCTAGATAAATATTAGTTTTAAGTTACGAAAGTTTGAATATAACTTTCATTTTGTTAGCTTTTACAACTGTAAAAATGAACTAAAACCTAACTTTTGAGTTTTGTAAAAGTTTTTAAAACAGAAAGTAGTCTTTTAAATCTATTCATACATTATATCACTCTTCTGAGAATAAAATGGTGTCATTTATCTTCTTTCCAAACCTTTATTTGTATAATTGTTTCTAAAATTCTTAAAAAAAATTACATGATTAATTATTTGCATGATTTGTTATGAAATTATCTCATAGGTTTTACAAAGCAATTATATTTGAAATCGAAAATTATGTTATTTTAAGAAGAAAAAAAAACGAAAATGAATATACTAAATACTTTTTATAATATTACTAAATATTTTTTCATTTTAAAATCAAAGTGTTATAATATTCGGTATTTATTTGGAGCATTTTGAAATACTTGTTTGAGGATTATTTTATATGTTTCTGAAATAAATATTTAAAAACATCTGAAAAAAGAGAATATGGGTAAGTACCAATTAATGGCTCCTATAAACATTCTCCAAGAATTAATTCAACGATTCTAAAACAGTGCACATCTCATTAAAACAGTGTAAGAAAAAAAATGGTTGCTATATAAGAGTTTTGGGTGATAAGCGAAAGTTTAAATCACTCAAAGATCTACATTTCCAGAAAACAACTTTAATGCTTACATGTAGTATGTGAATACTGAAAATCTGGAGACTCCCTAAAAAATCCAATAAAATGTATCAGTATAGTAGGAAAAACTCCACTGATTAACAAAATCAATATTTATCGTATCGTGCAAGGAATGATCCTAAAATTCTCACTAAAGAAAAATAGAAACCACTTCTATTACGTACTAAGAACAAATTTTATCGAAAATATGACGAATGTATTGGATAAAAACATTATGTATGCTGTACGAGACTAATAACTATACATGTTTCTTGAGAACAAAATTTATATTTTTATCTTGTAAAACAGCACGACATTATTCATAGACTGAGAAAATCACGATATGCACACGAGTAACATACTTTTACATGCTTAGAAAGGGTATTGTAATTAATATCTTATACGAAATGTAGCCAATTTTAATAATTCAGTTAAAAGGTATTTACGTAGACTTTTATATTCAAGATATTGATGTCAAAACACGTTGATTAATACTATGACTGTAATTACTTGCTAAGTGAAATTGTGTCACCTAAGCCACAAGAAATTTAAAAGAATGTAAAATGAAGATAAAAAAATGTATGTCATTTATATATATTTATACACACAGGATACGCACATACACACAGGAACACGCACACACACACACACACACACGCACACACACACACACATATATATATATATATATATATATATATATATATATATATATATATATATATATATATTATATATATATATATATATATATATATATATATATATATATATATATATATATATATATATATATATATATATATATATATATATATATATATATATATATATATATATATATATATATATGTATGTACGTACATACATGCACGTATTTGTGTGTGTCTCCTATTATAAATGTGCAAATTTTTAATATATATATGTGTGTGTATGTGTATATAAGATATACACACTAAATCATTCGGAAGTATAAAATATCGGAACATGCAAGACTTATTTTCAAAGGTTACAAATGAAGGTACATTTAAGGAGTAGAATGTTACTTTTGGAGTACGGAAGAAAAAGTACTGATTATTAATATTGTCTTGTAAAATAAATATTTGAATAATTTAATTAATCTCATTTAAATACATTATAATACCATTAATTATTTAAGAGAAAAGTTAAATATACCATAATATCCCTGTTCAAACTATTTCTATATATAGATATGCCTACACAGTTATCTGCACTGAAACAAACTGAAAGTTCGATGAAGAAGCATTCAATTGATCTTCAATGGAATAGTCAATGAAAATGGAAAAGAGAATTTGCATACCAGAGACAAATCATTTAATACCTGACTGAGGCAAATTACACTTGTTTTTGGACAGATGAAAAACGTGGATTAGAAAAATAAAAAACTAATGTCAATGAAAACAAATTTTGATTTGACTAAATTGGTTAACTAAATTTTTAAATACTCATGATGCTATGTATGCATTTTGGTTTGATCGAAAATGTTTACTCTTTTAATTTGAGAATAACGGTATGGAAATTTTAATAATTCTAGTGGTTATTAATATAATTGCCTGTATATAACAGGCTCCCTAATCTTTAAAATTCGAAGCAAACTTATGTGAGGCAAACCGAACAACTGAAATGGGAGTGGACCAAACTATTGGCTTCTGGAACCAAATGAATTCGTATTTAACGCAATTATCCAATGACACTCTACATATGACAGCACACTTGTTTTTTGTATTTTGGAAAATCACACTTGTTTTCTGTATTTTGGTTTAATTGGGTGAGTTTCAACTGCATCCAAATGAGAATAAAACCTTACAATGAAAGCCTTTCTTCACCAGTATCTCTAGAAGAGGAATTAGTGTAGCGATAGCGTTTTTTTTATGCTCTCCTTTTATTTAAAGAGTGTTCCGACACTGAAAGAGCAAGAATCAATCATGTTATACTACAACATTTTGCTCCAAGTAGTTCATCTTTTTTCCCAATGTAGCTGGCATAAGCAGTTACCCATTTACCATCACCCGGAGATCACGTGCAGATTAAAGTAAGCTACGGACCCGAGTAACATTACCTCTGCTGGGTCCTCGTAATGTAGAAGCAAGGACCATGCAGAAGACAACCAGGCTTGGCCTGCCATCCCCAGAGGTACCGTTCGAGAACTTGGAGGACATTGTGACCACGAACATATTTTAGTCACCTTTAACGATCTTGTCCAGCTCCAGCCCCTAAACCGCAACCTTTAAGTTACGAGATCGCTACCTTTGCCGACTCAGCTACCACGGATCTAAATAACAAACTTTAAAACAAGTTGTAAAAAAGATTTGCGGAAGGATCAAAAGAAAATGACTCAGTAATTCAGCAGTTTAAAATGTTTTCTTTTCATATTTCTCCTTTGAATACTACTTTGATTCATGTGTAAATTACGTCATTACTTAAAAGAGCAAAAATTATTCTGTACAAAATACACATCTTGTGTTTGTGGTCTAAATGTCTATAAAACTGCTCATTATATAGAAATAAACAGGGTATTTAATCTTTCAAAACAGGAAATACCTCAAAAGATTAACACTATTCTGTAGTAGCACTTCACTGAATGTATTCACTTTTTTATAGATAATAATATCATTTATCATAGCGGGATATTTGGGAACTATTTACGGAACTTAATTCTGATTATTAAGGAATTTTTAAATATTGTAATTCCAGTATCTTGTTCCTATACAAAACACTTAGATTTTATATAAAACTACACATACGAAAGTGTATTATGATGTCGAGCTTCCACAGCATTTATTTCTGTATTTTCACATGTTCATTGGCGATTATGCAGTCTCATGTCATGTGAGATGTCGTCAAACACCCGATCACGCGTTACCGCGTATAAGGCGATTTCACTCAGTAGGGCAAATTCTCAATTTATGACAATTCTGGCTTTAGTTTCAAAATAAATGACAGTTTATTGTTTGTCTATTGGCTGTTGTAAATATGAAAATGAATGGGAAGGGCATTATAGAAGCTCTTGACGTTGCGACAAATTGCCTTTTTATCGGAATAGTACAGCGGCCACATCGAAAAGGTATGCAGTATTTATATAGGGGTCAACATTCATGGAGGGGGGATGACCGCCAACCAATGAATATTGTTTATGGTTGCCAGTGGTGGCAAAAAGACAGTGCAGCGATTTTGTTATGTATTCGTTGTTTTAGTGTGCTTGAATTATTTTAATTCTGAGTATTTTCTTTTACTTTTAAATATTAATGACTAATTAGGACCCTCGGAAATAACCAGTCCATTGCAAGATTTGGAAAAAAAAGTATAAAAACCACAGAGGTGGAAAAGTTTTTACTGGATTCGGAGGACGATTTTTATGCAAAGACTGATATTGATGGCATATACTATGAATTTGTTGATTATATATTATATACTCTGAATTTGTTGAGTACAATAAAAACTAAATTAAAAGTATTTTTTAAAAATTTGTGACCACATGAAATTTTTATTTTCAGCTTGGCAATGGACGTATTAAAAGTTTTTATAAATCATATTCATAAGCAATGTCTTTAATACTCCATTTAAAATACGCCAGATATACTTTAGTATTTACATTGGTGATTGTTTTGTGTAATAATATCAAATACTTGAATGTAAAAAAAATTGCAAATGTCTTATTTTTAGAAAAAATATGTTAAAGGAATCTTTACAAAGATATAATCTATTACAACTTTTATGCACTTTTCCGATAAAAATTCCTGTTTACTTTTGATATTAGCTTCGATGCATTCGTTTGGGAGTATAAGATATATGTCTGCCAAAACTACAAATTATGTTTTCCTTCTCTTAGCTATCAAACTGTTTGAGGATATTTTTTGGCCATATCAGATCTGAACCGAAACTTTTAAGGGTTATTTCAAGCAAAAGAATAACTGAAAGTCACATGTTTTGCAGATCCCTTTTAAAATTCTTGCTACCGCCTCCTCTTTCGTGTACTTTTCATCTAGCGCCGAATCTCATTTTGCCAGTGAGATGAGAATTTCTTTACATCAAAGGGAAGGACGCTGTTCATCAGTGGATGAACTTAATACGCCTTGACATACGAGGTTCCACGCCGAAAGGCGTTTCAAGTTGAAACAGCTTCGATTTTCTGAAAGGTTTTCGATGCAAAAAGCGGTGCTACCGATTTCAAAAGAGAATGGATACACGCCGGTATAACATTACGAAGATTTTTCTTTTTTTGTGTGTCATGCAATAAAAAGTAATATATTCAGAAGTAAACGTGAAACGCTTTGAATGCTTTAATGAGTTCTTTTTAATATAGAATTTTTTTTAAAAAAGTGCTTCATATTTCAATGTGCATTTATCTGTATAAACTTCTTTTTAATATGGATTCTTATATTTTAACGATACTTTGAGATCTATAGAGATGACTTTTAAGAAATTCGAACGTAAATATAAGGCAGTTTCACAAATTTGTATTGCTATAAAGTTGTTGAAATAAAAATAGTTTTATGCAATACTTTGAACTCCCACTTTATGTAAATGCCTAAAAATGTACCTTTTACAATCTTATCCCAAATCGCTTATTTTATTTTCCCATGATAATAAAAGAAATAACAAAAATTCATAGATAACATATTATGATCGTTTATCATTTTCTTCTAATTTCTGTATTGCATATGCAAATATTATAGCTTGATAGATTTTAGAACCTGAAAGGAAATATATTAAAATTTGTAATGAGAAAAATATAAAAGATGTCCTGAAATAAAAGTACAAGTAAGTGAAAACAAAGGCCAAATCATACCAAAGGATAATTTAAAGGATATGTTCATGTCGATTTTCATTTAAAAATTTCTTTTCAAAGAAATATCTTGTATGCAAAAAAGAGTGTGGACTTGGAATAAGAGGTACAATTTCCTAGGTCAGTTAGAAGCAGTTACCCTTTTGTAACTTTAAGCGGTGATGGTTTAGTGACTTACAAATAAATAAGAAGAAATCGACAATGCAGCATATACTTTTGACTTGAATATGTGGAACATATATATTGTCTTTCGTAATACATAGTATTAACAGTTCGAGATTTAATGTTAGCCATTATGGGAAACATATACTGTTATTTAAGCGAATTTTTTTTTTACTTCCGTGAATATGTATTAAATGAAAATATTGTTCTACTATGATATGTATGTAAATCCGTAGGACTTATTCTTTGATTCATAAAGAAATATTCTTTTCTAATGCGCAAATGTTCTAACAACAAAATTATTTTTAAAAAAATCTTTAAAAGTTAAACTAATGGAATGCTAATGTCTCAGAATTACTCTACCCGCATATAAATACATTTATGTATTCTGCTTTGTATATTGATTTCTAAAAAAATAATTGGAGAAAACATAACGTATTCTTTTACTGATATAGCCTTCCGTGCTGTGTGTTAATCATCTGTCTTTCCATACCATGAAATAAGTTTATTTTGATAAGGATTATCTGAGACAAAAAAGTATGATAAATAAGGAATAGAGGGTACCCCTCTAATGATGCGAAATTACTAATACTCAAATAGGAGTCCATAATTATTATGCCGAACGATGGCCGAATGGTTAGAGTACTGGCCTTCGTAACCTGAGTTCATCGGTACGAATCCCACTAGGTCATGGATGTTCGGCTACGAACAGGTCCCGGTCTCTTTAGCCCTCGTGTTGCAAAAAAGTAGACCGTAACGCTCAAAACCAACCAACCAACCAAACCATGAATTAATATAGTCTTTGTAAAACAGCTAATAACCAGAACGACCGAAATTGACATCTTCCTTTTCACATACTCAGGAAAGCGTTTCAGTTAATTTTTTCTAAAAATACCAATTTACTAAGAAACCATAAGGATTGAAATTCTTGAAACAATGATGTGCAGAGTAATAGAAATTCTTCAGTTTCGCATTCTTATTTTATACGAAACAAACAATAAGAGTTTTATACTTATAGTAAAAATAAATGTTATGTAAATGATTCACACAAATCATACTTTAAATAATTAGGCATTAAGTAGCTATTTTAATTAGCGTTGAAAATGTTTCCGCATAACATATTTCTTTTAAGTCCATTTCGTTAAAATATCTAGTTCAAAAGCTCGTTCCAGCTGGATTTTACTTTGCAGAAAATATTTTTTGATATATGCTTCTAACAGAAAAATATCTTTCCCGAATCAATACAACCGAATATGCTACTGATGATGTATAAGGGAATTTATCTTAAATCCTATTACTTTTAAATCGTTGGAAATGTACCATGTTTTAAAACGGCTATTTATATGGGTTTGGTGTACTATTAGAATCCTATTTTAAAATTAGTTTAACTATAATAAAGAAAATCTTTTTTCAATGATGCCAAATTTTGTTACAGAAATTTGTTTCTCCTCATTAATTACATATGTATAGATTAACCTAGGTACTTTAAGGTTTTTCTTAGAAATTTAAAATAGTGCTTTTAAAATGATAAATAAGTATTCGTTTAATATAATCTCGAAAGAATAAAAATCTACTTTTAGAGTAACGTTAAGTGAAAGGACACTAATGGAGTTTGTACATTTTAGCATGCATGCTAATTCATACAGTTTTTGTTCTAACAAAATTATCTTAAGTAAATTAAATTTCGTAAAATTTCAATGTCTCTTAGCAATCAGCTCTTTTAACTTCATTATTTTTACTAGAATGATAATTATATGTAGCAAAACTGACTTCACATTATAGAAACTTATAAAAAAAGTAAGATTTTTTAAAGCTCTTTATCCGATGTAAACTACTTCCAAGTAAATAAACTCTTAGAATGAGTCAAATGATTTTAAAATTGTTACACAAAAATAAGTAGATGATATCTTCTAGCTGAAAATAAAATCAGGGATTATGTCAACGCTTGTTACAGAGAACAAAATGGTAAAGTTTCATAACAACGGATTTGTCTGAGTAACAAAGACATTATTAATCCTTTAAGCGTTTAATCTGTGTACATTTCTTTGCTATATTATAAGAGTATTAAAAGTTCTTGTATCAGACTTGTCTACCTACCATTTTTTAACAATCTACAAGAAACTGTTATGTATTATTTTATATTTTTATTTACCAATTTTTCGTAGTATCAAAGTATAAGGTATCATTTACAGTGCTATTAATATAATTTCTTAACTGTTCATTAAAATTAGAGAATCACATTCATAAACAAATCTGAACATTTCTTGCTTCAGGTTAATTTTATTTACAGCTTAAATTCATTTTCAGTGTTAAGGCAGATGTTAAATAATGGTATAATAGGTGGGATTCGAACTTACGAACTCTGGTACCGAAAGAACCTTAAGCTCTGGGCCATTTTTCTCATAGTAAACAGTTTGAGACGTTCTGCAAGAAGATCGAAGTACAAATGATTATTTTACTACAAATTGAAATCAAATCGCTTGCAAACTGCCTTTAAATAGGAAAGCATTGTTTGGAATCAGAGCAGAAGCAACATGCTGTTTTTACCATTATTATTATTATTAAACTTTGGTATTATTCCTTGTAAATAGTAGCGTCATTTTCATTTTTTCCATTTATAGAGAGAAGAAGCAACTAGCAATGATGTTTTCGGTTTTAAAAGTAAAGGATGAACTTAATTTGAAATGCAGGGGAGAATCATAGTTACAACTTGGCTACCAGTCCATTCCAACTGCTGTAAGTGTCATAATCATCAAGGAAAAGTATCTCTCTATAATAATTTGCCTACTTTTTCGACTGTCCTACTTTAAAGAAATAGTTTCTCGTGATAACTATTGTATATTCGATACTTTTAAAATGTTCTTTGAAGCTTTAAACAAACAGTTTATGTTATAATTCAAACTTCGGAAAAATCCCAGTACACTTTAAACTATCTGTCGTTACCCTATGTAAATTTTAGCTCGATTATATAATGAACTCAAATTAGAATCTTCAAAACTATAGATTGAATTTTTCACATTTAATTTTTTCTTTGAACTACAACTAACATTAGACAACCCAGATATATCTTTATTAGTGTCATAATGAAAATAACACGCTTGATAGTCAAAAAAATATCTTATTTTATCACTCAGTCATTTTAATTTTTACTTGTTTTTGCCAGCAATTTTGTGCTTGCTACCTTCTTAGTGCAATTCTTTATTAGCTGTTGCCCAATATATTTTAGGCATTGAGGAAACCAGTAAACATATACTTACTTTAGATTGTCACAATTAGTGTTACGGGATTCAGTTAAAATTTATAATGTAACTAGAAAACATCTACAAAATATAAAATTATTGTTATATATTAATAAAATAATCCAGAAGAATTTTTTTCTTATTTAAATGAAAAATACATAAATTAATATTCATAAAATGAGTAAGATAAGTAACTGAATGACATTGATTAAACGTCAGAGTACTCAAAATTAAAAGAAATAATTCTAGCTTAGATAACTATTCATAAAAACTTTCAAAGCATAATATTTCATAAAAAACCTCAAAGTTATCTTTTTTAATAGCCTACAGAAATATCCCTCGCAAAACATTTCAGAATATTTGTATATTGCGAAGATAAAGTTCTTTAAAAGTTTCTTAATAACAGGCTTATAAAAAAGCTTATTTCATACTAGGTGAGTGGTATCGTGTAAGCGTTCAGGAAAGTTCGAAACCAATTTACGACACTGTTACTCCTACTTGTTACTAAAAGTGAATTTCTTTTTAATTTTATATTACCACAATTTTCAGAAAAAGCTTAAATTACATATCACATCCCGTCTTTGTTTTTATAAATAACACGAGTTTAAAATATGGCTTTCATGAATATTAAATCAAATTCTTTTCCCAGGATACTCGATAAAATACGACTTTAGAGTCATAAACGACAAAAAAAGTTTGTCTTACTTGATTGCAGTCAAAACGAGTTTCCTCCAATATTTTTCAAAACAATGGATAGAGATATGGGAGATGTCAAAGAAGAAAATCAAAAGTCCATTTTAAATGTCATTTATAATATATTCACGCATCTGGTTCGGAAAATCTCAATCTCTTTACATCTTATCCCTTATTCTTTGGGATTTATTTCTGATATAATTTTATTCTTCCCTGTTTTTTATTAAAAGAAATGAGACATTTTGACAACGCATAACATGAAACTTTTTAATCTAAAATCCTCAATATATTCACACTAAATTAAATTTATCTGCTAAAATATTCTAATACTATAATTACATCAAAATAGTATAATCACATCAAATACTAAGTTTTTAATTAATGGTAACATTTAATTGTTTCTTACTTTTTCAAATATACGAAATTTTAAAAGGACAGCAAATTCACAGTCATATAATGCTCTAATACTTACTTATGTTAAAACATTTACAGAAAGATAACTATTAAACTTAGATTTTGGGTAAGGTTGACACTTTTATTTTCTTGAAAAATCTATGCAAAGGTTCATTAAAAAAATGAAAATACATATTAGAACGATCGAGCCTTCAGTGAACCTTTTGTCTTGAAACTTGTATAATTATAGTGGCTTTGAGTGCTCAACCTATGGCAAATAATGTGAATCTGGGAATGAGCAGTTATTGTCAAATATCAGTGTTTCTGAACTGTTTTAATTCTTTGTCAACCCTGTGCTGGTCTTCGAGTGAATTCTCATGTTCTTTGAAACTTGTAGCAGAATCTTGAAATCACACACTGAGACACATTCAGAATTTGAGATACTTTGTGTTGAGATGAGTCAAATTGCATCATTCAGCAGAATCTTCCATATCCATTTGGCAATCCTTCGCCTTTTAGTTTGGTTTGGTTTGGAAAGTTTCGGTCCACTTTTTTGTATTCCGAGGGCTAATGCAACGGTACCTACAGTTTAAATAAGATTCAGAGCGGTTACGAATATGTGTGCATTGTGGGATTCGAACCCACAAATTACGGTTCACTAACCAGTGCCCTAATCGTTTGGCCATTTGCCTTTTGGTTCGCTGAGCTGACATTCAGTACAGTATTTACACAGAACCTGGCTCATCTTCTTAAGCTGAGTGAATCTGTTTTATACTCATTTTGAAGTGCGTAGATGTACTGCACTACACTATTTGCAACTGCAATATTTTACATATGAATAATGTTTTATTTTCAAATAATGATTATCTAAGTAACATAGAATGATGTCACAAATAATTTTACATGTTTTATAACGTTTAGTTTTCTAATAGTGTTTATGACAGGTGCAAGTGACAGTGGGCAAAAAATAAATTAAATTCAGCATATGAAGAAAGACTGCTAAATTTGTGCATGAAAATCAAACAGGCTGGACTCACAGATTGTTGGAGACTGTACTAGTCGAGCTAAGCAATAAGAGAACCATGCTTCTTCAATAGTTATCGAACAGGGCCAAACGCAATCTGTTAGAATGTCACCAGCGTGGGAGTTATACAAGAATGATTATCTAAGTAATATAAAATGAAATCACAAATAATTTTACATGTTTTACAACGTTAAATTATTTCCTAATAGTCTTTATGGCAGGTGAAAGTGACAAGGGGCAAAAAATAAATTTAGCAGATGAAGAAAGACTTAAATTTGTGCATACAATTCATACAGGAAGGACTCATAGATTGTTGGGGACTGTATGAGTTGAGTCAAGCTGTAAGAAAACCATGCTTCTTCAATATGTATCAAACAGGACCAAACGCAATCTTTTGGAATGTCACCAGCGTGAGAGTTATACAAGAAGCATAAACAGAGAGCGGCAGAGAGCTTAAACCTAGAAATTTTAAGCCAAAAATGAGACTCCATCTAGTTGCCTGACATACTACTAGCCCCGGAATGTCACCTTGATGAATACAGACAGCACCCATGCCGTTTCATTTTCCATAGTCTGGGTAAGACAGTTTGTCCCCATACTTCAATTTGCAAGTGTAATAAAATACATTTGCTCCTCAATACTTTATAGAACTTATAGCGTATTTTGCTTAATTTATACATATACTCTTCGGGGTTTTATGTTCAATTTTGTTCATTTTTAATTTCCAAGGCTATTGTCATTTTATTATGTCAGAAATGTTAAATGTAAGTTAGTGAAAATAATAGTAAATTATATTAACATTCAATAAAAAAATTATTTTAATATAAATATATTTCTGTATATTCAGCGTAGACGATTTGCTCCGTAAATTTTATTGATATTTAATCTACTGAGCATGTAGAGTAAATTAATTAATCATACAAGGTATTGTTAAGGGTAATATTCGCTTATTCTGTTCATGCTTATACCTTTATTGCAATTTATTGCTAAGGAAAAACATAGATATTGTTAAAAAAATTCTGCACATTAATGGATTCGTATGTAAACATTGCTATATCGTACGTCTAATATCGTTTATTAGTTTCAATTCAAGAAACCGTATTAGCCCTCGTGTGCAAAACAGTAGACCGTAGCGCTCCAAACCAAAACCAAACCAAGAAACCGTAAATTGTAGTAATCCATAGTATGGACAAAAAAGGAGCAAAAGAAGTGGGATAAAACAACAACAGCCTTTGAAGGAAAAGTTAAGGTGGGAGTAAAGTATAACTTTGGACACTGTATGGATTAAAAATAAGAAAATAATATTAAGTTTTATTTTGTCCCATTTTAGTAATAAGTAATACTTTACAATACCTCGGCATGTATACACATTTTCTTTATTGTTGTACATTAATTAACAATTTATAATATTAAGCATAATAAAAGATCTCTTGATATAAAAAGAATGTTACGTTATAAAGATTGTATAAAGAGTTCAATAAAGTATTTCATATTTATCTCTAAACACTCTATACTTAAATGGCATAAAATAATATATGTGTTTAAATGCTTAAAGGTTTTCGATTTGTAAATACTCACTTTTGAGATAGAATTTTGAATTTATTTGCAAATTTATGAATCTACACAATAAATGTATACTTTGAGCAATATTTATTATATAGTAAGAGTAGAAAACTAAGGAATGTATGAAACATGGAAGAAGAAAATATACTTACAGAAGTGTCTGAAATAAAGATGCACTATTCTCCACACGTACTTTTTTGCCTTCCCAAAGTTCTTTTAATTGCACTCTGGTGTAGAATATTTAAGTAGTCACATGCTATAAAACTTAATATGAGACATCATAGGAATATTTTCTTCTTCTAGTCATATGCACGACAAGAACAATAATTTTCTAATTCTGAATTCTAAATTATAATGGCGAAATTCTGATATCGGCAAATCAATATCTAAATAACAATTTTAACGATCAAGATCTGTAGATACAAAAATGTACCATTGTGCTTATCAGATTGATATGTATGAGATAAGAGAGGCGTAGTCTTATTTTATTAATTAATATCATTGTGAAATTTAAGCTCAATGATGGTATTGCTGCCTTATCTGAATAAACACTTTTATTTGTTCTAGATTCTTGATTTAAAAAATAAAATACTTTCATTTAATTCCCGGAGTTATTCATCTTCCCATCTTTATGTATCGTTATTTTTCTTAAAAAATATACCTTTGAGCAAATTCATTTTCGATAGAAAATAATATTTATATGTCTTTAGTGCTTACAACATTTTTAATTCTTCGTTACGGTATATTAGTTTTGTCTACTTTTAGATATTAAATTATCATACTTTAGTTGTGTTTCTTTATATGTCAGGTAGCTTATATCCTTTGTTTCAATCCTATTTTTACTGGCTTAAATTTTTAAATTTTCCCTTTAATATTTACTTTCTTTTACCTGTTGACTATCTGTTTATATTTATTTTAACACTATACCAATTATCTTTTATTGTGGTGAGTACGGTTATATTTGATATACACTGGTATGCAAAATTTAAGCAACAGGGAGATTTTTTTCATAACTCCACGAGAAATTAACTGAGAGACATTAACTTCAGAAATGAGGGAAGTATTATGTGTATAAAGAATGACGAAAGCATTGGCGCTGAAAAAGAAATACAATGCATACGTTATAGAATAAAAAAACAAGCTTTATTGAACGCATAGTATTATGACTCATGATTGTCTATCCAAGAGGAAGAACAACAAGCAGATGTTCCATAATATGGAATATGCCCTCCCCTAACTGCAATGGTTGCTTTGCAAAGTCTCCGCATTCTCAAAACACACTGGTTCAACATTTCTCGTGGTAGGAGTGCCCATTCCGCAATTATATATATATATATATATATATAATATTTCATATATATATTATATATATATGTATGTATATATATACATATCTATAATATATACATATATATATATATATATATATATATATATATATATATATATATATATATATAATATTTATTCAACATTTCTCGTGGTACGAGTGCCCATTCCACAATCAGCATATGTTTGAGTTGTTGGGTATTCTACGGAGGATGTAAGCATGCTGCAAAGCATCTTCCCAAAGTATCCCACACATGTTCGATGGGATTAAAAACAGGGGAGTAAGATGGCCAATCTATTCAAGTGATATTTTCATATATATAATATATATATATATATATATATATATATATATATATATATATATATATATATATATATATATATATATATATATATATATATATATATATATATATATATATATATATATATATATATATATATATATATATATATATATATATATATATAATATATATATATATATATATATATATATACATATATATATATATATATATATATATAAATATATATATAATATATATATATATATTATATATAATATATTTATATATATATATATATATATATATATATATATATATATATATATATATGTATATATATATACATATGTATATATATATATACATATATATGTACATATATATATATATATGTATATATATATATATATATATATATATATATATATATATATATATATATATATATATATATATATATATATATATATATATATATATATATATATATATATATATATATATATACATATATATATATATATATATATATATATATTATATATATATATATATATATATATATATATTATATATATATATATATATATATATATATATATATATATATATATATATATATATATATATATATATATATATATATATATATATATATATATATATATATATATATATATATAATATATATATATATATATATATATATATATATATATATATATATATATACATACGTGTATTTGTATAGGACTGGTTCTGAATAAATGAGTAGAATCTAGTATTTCGCCCTCCTCTTTCTAGGAGATTCATAGCTTATTCTAATAAATCTTCGAAGCTTGGTGTTATAATTATCTGAATGTTTCGTGTAATTGACTAGACATCAAAATCATTTATAAAAATGTACACGTAATAAATTTATTTTGTTCTTTATAAATGGATATTCCTAAAGAAATGTAAAAAAATGCACCCATAAATCCACATTATTTATTGTCGTTTTATCAAAAATACTCGATTATTTTGCATTTAAATGAATAAGAAAATAAGTTGCAAAAATGGATTTCTAACGGATCAGGTAAGTAAACATAATAGAATTAACATTTAAGATATAAAACATATCTAGTGGAATTTCTACTATTCTTATCCAACTATTAAATTAACTTTGTTCTTGTAGGTCTATAAAATTATATAGTTTATCATTAACTATAATGAAATAATAATTCATAAAACGTTTATATCCTATTCAAAATATATGGTATTCTTTGGAACTTTTATGTTACTAGAATCTTTAATATAGCTTAATGAGGCAGATACAGGTACATTAAACGTTGTATGATATTTAGTATTTATTTAAGGTGTGATTGTGTCATTAAAACAGATGTTTAAATATTTTATTTGATTTATGTTTCTCTCTGTAACTTAAAGGAAATTAACCCAGTTTTAGAAAAAAAAACAATTTATTGTAAACTGTATGAATATTTAAAAAATAATTAACATGGCAGTTTTTAATTTCATTCAGAAGGTGAAAAACTAGATTAAAAACTATATTTAAATAATTAAAATTAATAATAATAATTAGATTGTAAAATAATGTTTTCTTTGGGAAAGTGCACACTTAGCTCCATTTTCTAAAAAAAGAACATTTAGCCAATTTCTAGTTTCTTTGCCTCCTGAATTTAAATCATTTTCTTAATTTGGTACTGACCATGCACAAATTCATTAAATGTTTTAGGATAATTATTATTTATTTAAGGTATGATTGTGTCAATAAAATAGACGTTTAATTATTTTCATGGATTTGATTATGCTACTCTCTGGAACTTACAGAAAAAACCCAATTTATTATTTTACATTTAGCTTCATTTCATCGACAAAAACCTTTAGTAATTTTTGCTAGTTTCTGCCAATTTCAAGTTTCATTGTCTCCTAAATGTAGATGATTTTCTTAATTTGGTGCTAACTTTAAGTAGGTTTGTTAGGATAAGTATTATGATTTAATGTAATAGTATTTTTCGGAGGTAATATTGGATTTACAATTTGCATCATAATCATGCACTATATGCTCCAAATGCTTTAATGGAAGAAAATATATCTTTTGGTTTGGTTTGTTTTAGTTGGCAACTTATCCATCAGTCAATATTAGTCAAGAAGTTTGTAACTGGTCACATAGAAATACAGGAGGAGGTAAAATCTCAACCAACCACTGGTGATAGGTATATCAATCTACCGCTTCAATCTACTGTTTATCTACACGACAGACAATCAAGCAAAACCTACATCTTAAAACCAATTGTGTACAGCTAACAGCCTCCATACAAGACGTATGACTTAATCCTGTGAGAGTGCAGCTATGTTTTATATAAGGTTTGCGAAACTAATCTGCTCGCGCACTAACACATTGTGGGTTGCATGACCAAGTTTTTTTTTTCGATTCCAGGGGGCGTGTGGTATGGCCAATAAAAATGATAGCACTTCAAATCGCACTCCAAACTTTACCACGTTTGGAGAGTTGGGATTGGTCGCCAGGAGGCGATTCAGGACCATGCCTGGATTCCCGTCAAGCTGGACAGAGCCGGGAAAGGACGCATCGTGCACAGGTCAATGAAACGACAACGAGTTGAAAGAGTTTTTGGTGAAAAAAGTATCTGGTTGCTAGAGTAGTTTAGAAAGAAGGAAAATAATGTCGCGGGCTCATAGACTTTTGGCAATTTTTCTTTTAGGTGTAGCACGTGGAGTACTTCTGTTGCTTTTTATATTTTTATATATTTTTTAGCATTTTTCCTTATTTTTTCTTCTTACTAACATATTTGTATTTTGTAATATAGATCAGTGGCATTTTGCTATAATTAATATTAATAATGATATAAAGCAAACTTGGGCTATTAATTTAACGTAGAATAACGGATTTGAAGTAACAACAGAAATGTTCTACACCACAGCAGAACCCACATACTGCAATACCAAAATGCAGAGCTCTATCGATTTCGGTCATCACTGAGCCCTATCTTTTGAAAAGTGCTTAGGAAACTATTTACTAGGACAATTGTTAGATTTATCGGGGAAATGAATACAGAAGTTAATATCGTTTCATAAAAAATAAAATTCTAAAAAACACGACATTGAATTTAAAATACCTATTATTTTATTAAATAACCAAGAGTCCTCTTCGAAAAAAAGAAAAACATAGCGAGGTATATCCTTAAGCAGTCTAGAAAATTACTATGATATTTTAACAAATCATTCATCACAGACAAATTGGATTTAAAAAGGAGGTAATGGAACTTTTATCAAAGTTGTAATCTTCTGCATTTTAAAGCCTGTGACAGAATTTCGGTCATCTGCAAAATGATAAGCCCCAAGTACGCGATGTAGAAGAATATCGCTTAAAATAATTTCCTGTTCCGAGATCATAAATTCAGGCTGTTGGTAATTAAAGCTCTCTCATTCAAAATCTTACTCAACAAGATGTGTTAACTGGAATGAGGCCAAATCTTAAATACGTTTTTGACACGATTCCAGATAGATGAATAGCTTGTGTTATCGTGAAGATATTAAACAAACCTTTATGTTGTTTAATTTTTTAAAATTAAATACTGTTCTATAAAGATATTAAAGATTACCTATCTATAAAACAATTATACATTAGAATCTTCCAAAAGGTGTATGATATTGAACACATTTTATTTATGTTTTCTTATAGGACCCGTAATTACCTACATCAGTGCAATCATATTATATATGGTTTCCACCTATAACATAACATACATGAATAAACTCCTACACATTACATGTGTTTTTGAGTGACATTAATTTGTATGACTTTTTATACAAATATTTATTTCTCTCCTTTGACAACACAATTGTTGTATATGGTAGCTTACTATAAAATAATTTATTGCCGGTATTAATTATTGCAATTTTGACTGTTATCTAGAAATTTCATATTTAATCAGCATGCATTTTGGGTAATTTTTTAAATGTGAAATATTTCGTTCTTTATTATGACGAAATCGGGTTGTTATGCTGATAAATTCGTTAAACGTGAATTATTTTTTTAAATGTATTTCCAGAAAATTTTTAATATTCTTTATTTTGTTTAATGGGGTATTTTATTTTTTATTTATTTAATCTTTATAAAAATATTTCTTATTTTGATTTTTCTATTTTTATTATGTCTATTCAAATAAAATTATAAAAAAATTAAAAGAATTTTCAAAGAATTCAGTTTAATGTGAATCTCCCAAACTAAAAGAGAACATCACACATAAAGTAATGGTGCCACAAGAAAACGTGCCTAGTAACTATACGTAAAATTTTCTTCTATGAGGAAAAACATAAGTTTAAAAGTTTCTCATTTATTAAAAAGATCTGAATCACATACTTTAATACTTCACTTTTATTAAAATTATTCACTTGTAATTAAACTGTAAGGAGAAAACTTTCACTTTAAATTTCTTGTTTATTTTAATTAATATTATTTCATTCAATATGGTGTTTCATTCGAAAAAACCCTGTTTGTTTTAGAAACAATGATAAATAATTTGATACACCTTTACATTTCAGCATCGACTTTCTGTTAACCCCTTCCGGTATGATTTAATAATGATAAACTGTGCATGAAATAACCATTTAATTTTTATTTAAAAAACTTGTTTCATTTTACAATTCTTACATATTCTTAATTAAAATCCACTTTTTACATAGTGTTAAATAATATCAGAAACAGTAAAATTAAGAAAATATCAAAGCAAAACATTAATAAGGTATACAAATAATAGTCTTCAAGCTAGTGGTACTTTTCAAAACAAAGTGCAAAGGAATTCTTAATTGTTTACACCACCAAGCAGTCTCACTTTTAATTTGATTCTTGTAACACACACGGCATTTCTTAGTAGGTTTTCTTTTATTCTGACTCATTAATTTGGCAATGACTTGTACCAAGAAATTCTAAATAACCAATATGCAATAGTGATTTGTGATTTTCACAAGTGATAAAAGTGTTGCCAAATTCAGTACACTAGAAATTTTAAACTAAATTAATTATCATATTTAACAGGAACTTTAGTCGCATGACGAGTGTATCTCGTCATTGTGCGGTATGGAATGAAAAACTAATGACGAGCTAGACTCGTCATTTTACCGGAAGGGGTTAAATACCAATTCAAATGGTTTTCCAACACACATAATTACTGCAGCAATTCATCTTCAAAATCTTACATCGAAAGTATTATCTGTTTTCCAGTTATCTGGTTATTTCGAAGTATATCATTTAAAGCTTGTTTTTGTGCAATACTAAATCATCGTAAAATAACAGTAATTTCCTGCAAAGTCCAATTATTATATCGGTTAATATAAATTAAATTACTTAATTTTAGAATTATTACAAGCGTATTTTAAAATAATTTCTGTTTCTTTTAATTTTTATATCACGTTTACTGAAAAAAACTATAAAGCGATTTTCAAAATAATAAAATATTACTTTTACTAAACACATCAAAAGCACAGTACCCGGAAACATATAACAACGCTTTAAAAAACACAAACACCGAAATGAATTGAATGTTATTTTTAATATCAGCAGAACTCACAAAGAGACAATTACTATTTCTTCCTGATTAAACGAATTTAAAACATAAAGATGATTAATTTAGCATCTAAATTTGCTTAAGAAACTTTTTATGAGGACCCTAAGGTAGGATTAATAATAATAAAAAAAATCCTCACATTCATATCTTACCACTGAGACATTATTTGTGACATCTATTCAAAAGAATATCTTTTGTTCCTACAAGAGAAAATGCTCCCCTTTTCAAATTAAATAAATTCAAAGATCCGATGCTGTGCAATAAATTCCCGAGGCCATAAAATTCTGTTCCAGAAGAAAGGTGCTAACTCATTCAAGGCAATTTTTAATAATTAATCACGTGGAGATAATTATTAATAATTAAAGAATATATTTTCTCGCTGCTAATGAGTTGAAAAATGCAATAAACAAGAACGATAAAAGACACTTTACAAAGTGTCCTGAAAAGATATGAAGGATGCTCAATATTAAGTGAAAAGGAAAGAATAATAGATAATAAACTGGAGAAGAAAAAATGCTGTTTATAGATTAAACTAAGGAAAATTATCCACTTTTGAAAACTCGAGAGAAGATAATGGTGATATTATGCATTTTCCTTTGAAGTTCATTCAAATACATTGCCTTGGAACTGCGATCCAAATACTTTGGAATTACGTGCCTCTCGTCCGCGTTCTAGAAACATATGGATCGCATTTTTATACTTAATCTAATTCTCGATTTTTATTTCACTTTTCTGCCGTAATTTATTTTCTGTTGTTTTCGAAATTTTGAAGCATGTGTATAGACAATAAAGAGATTTAATCTGAAGAAAATATGTTAGCTACTTTAAAAATATTTTCCTTTTATTTTGTTGTTTTATGGAAATAGCTTCCATTTTCTTCTGTTTCAAAATGTATTATGATCAGCTTAAAGTATAGAAGTATAGTTTGAAAGAACACTAAGAGACGCATTATCTGCTCTTATTACTTATGCGTATTTAAAAATTTACTGTTGTAAATTCATAAATGTATAAAGATTTTAATACATTGTGACTTTTAAGGAAAACAGTGCAAAAGAAAACGGCATCTAATGCATTCTTCAAAAACAGATACTTAATGGTTTCCGTATTCATAGAATTTAAAAGACTATTAAAAATATAGGGAGGATTAATTTCTATCTAAATTAATTTTCAAAAGATAAAACAACATTTCTATGAGATCTTTTTGTGTATAAAATACATAGAATATATCAAAATTATTGCATCTAAAATATCAATCTAAAACTATCTTTTACCCTGCCTCATTCTTTTGTATTCATTTTTTCCAGCCGTATAATGTTTTATTGAAAGGCATGTTCACTAATTTTACCCTTCTCTCAAAGCTGAATCTACAATAAATGCTAATTTTCTCTCTGTAACAATGAGTTACCCTGCCGGACAACGCCGGGAGACTGACCGAGGAACGAGGGTGATGTCAGTGACCCTCCCTTCGACCCCTTTGGACAAGAGGGGTGGCTAACACGGGTCAGTCGTCTTTGGCCTTGGCAACAGCAGCTTTTAGATTTTTCGCTCAGCAGATTTGAAGGCCCCTTCGTAGGAAAGACGAAGCGAAGATAACTTCAGCAGAGGCAGGGAACGCTCAACTTTGCTTTGTCCTTCTGAAGATAGCGTCATCAGCGGGAGTTACTTCCATATTTTAGCGGTTTACAGCCTCTCCATATTGAGATTGAACATATTTTATTTGCCTCACCAGATTGTGCAAAATTAAATTTGCAAATAAAAAAAGTCTGCAAAACGGTAAGTCTTCACTCATTTGTATCTGGTGTCTTAACTCTTTGTGTTATCTCAGCATGACCTAGTATAAGTCATTGTTACTTAATACTATCCACGATCCACATTTTCGAGCTGGCATAAATGATCAAAATTACTTTCTAACTAACAATAAAGCTGACTTAACTGCGGGCCTCTTGGTAAAGATTACTTTTGATTGCACTCTGTGGGAAAAATATCTAATAGAAGTATTTTTTCATCATCCCTCAATGATTAGTTCTTATCAGGTAAAGATGTTCCTTTTATAATCTAAATTTAAGTTCCACTATGGACTTTGCTCTTGTTTTAATGGAGCTGCTGGAATTTACTTAGGTCTGCCCATTGCCCAATAAGCCAAGGCAATTAAATATAAGAGGGGCATTATCTGATGTAGCGGAGAGCAAAACTTCATGTTGCATACATATATTAATTAATTTCATGGTTAATTGTATGGTTTATTTATTTTCTACATAATTACTAGAATCCTCAAACAATAAAATCATCCAAATTGGGCAAGAAATAAATTTAAGTTTGTAATACAAAAACCATTCTTCATTAATACAGCCTAATGTATGTTCCAATATTCTAAAAAATGAAGGTTTAGAAGTGTTTACCAAATGTAATGTATAGCTGTCAATGTATTTTTTTTTGTTTAATAGAGTAAAAATACGGGTTATGATATGAAAAGGAATGCATTATAAACTTCTTTCTTTTGTAACTACGCTTTTACTCTACAAAAAGAGACTCCATTTTAAAGGATTGAGTAATCTGACTGTCGCTTAGCTCTCGTTTAAATTTTAGGTATTTAAATATGATCAAATTTATAGTGGTTGTTTATTTTGTTACTCACAAAGACTAAATATTATTTGGATTGCGCTGTGTAGATTATTTAATTTTAAATTCAATCACAGGTTCTGAGAGACCACAGACTTAATAAAAAATAAACTAATAAGCTAAATTAAGAGTACCTGGAATCAGCTTAAAATAAAAATAAGCAAATTTATTATAATGATATATACATGACTTATATACAAAAATTTGATCATTTCATAAAATTTACTTTTTTAACACGTTCAATAATGTGCCACAGTAATTAAGATTTGACAATAATAATTTACTGTCTCTTAGGTAGCTATGTATATAAGAGAGATTACCAATCTCAAATTCAAATATTTATATAATAATGTGTACCTTTGTGGATCTATTTAATGTACCAGGTATGTACTCTTGGAAGCTCTTTTAGATACCTTGCGAGTTATTTCGACTGATGGAATGATAATGGGGACTCAGTCTCACTGCTGGTATGGGGCCTTCTAAATAAATCGGGATGGTTCTGTAAGGCGGATGGGCTGGAATATTTCTGATCGGGGAATGATGTCGAAGTCTTTTTTGGACCCAAATCTAATTTGGTCCCCATAGTCTGTCCTCGAGTCCTGAACACTTGCCGGTGAACTTCTCTCCAACCAAACTTCACCCTCTGTCGAAAACTTCGTCTCGACTCCCGAACTCCCTCACTGTCATGATTTTTCTTTATTATATATTATTTTCATCCCTGTCCTTTATTACTTTTTTTCGTCCAATCAGGAGGACTGTATAAATCTATTGGTCTCCTTTACCTCGCATTGAAACCGTAAACAAGGGAAAAACTTGTCCTTTCAAATTGAGCCCTTCAAATTGGGCACTGTCCCTTACTGACTCATAAATAACTCCACAAAGGTACATTATTTTGTGTCATGTACGGAGACGTGATTCTAATTTGGGACTGGGATTAGATCCCGCCCGAGAATCCCTCACACGACAAAAATCAGTTGAAATAATTTTTATATGCATATCTCCTTTACAAAAGATGTGATGAGATCAGATTTAGATCCCAAGCAATTCACTTCTTGTTTTATTTATAGCAATTATATTAATTAATCAATCATATTAATTATATCAATTATATTAATTATCAATTATATTAATGATCTAAATCCCCTCACCTCACTGACGACAAATGGAAATTTTATTCTCACATATCTTGGATCTCCTGAAAATGTAATATTTAAACAATTTACCCTGCGATATGAATTTGACTAAATATTTTAAATTAAATGGATCATGATGGCTATTGTATTTAATCGTGTTCTAACTAATCAGCTTTCTTTTTCTGATATTAAACATCGGTGTCAATACACTGATCCTTTTTTTTACCTATTTCAGTCTCACATATCTTACATAAGGAATAAATAAATTGTACATATAACAGAATTTTTTAGAATAAGTAGAGGATAAAAGAAATGAGGTCAGTGATATTTTATTATGATAGCTTTAGTTCTGATTCTGATCCCATTTCTCCTCCTACGGAAAAAAGAACTTTTCTTATTTCAAAGTTGAAAGGAGATATAGTTGAAAACATATAGCTACATATTAGAGTCCATCTAACAATGAAGATGAAATTTCAAAATAAAAAATTTTACTATTTAATAATTGTCAACAAAAGTTTTTAGGAGAAGTTACATTAAAAATACGGAATTAAAATTGCTCATGACAAAATGAAGTTAGTACGATTTTGGGTTTGTGACCTCTTTTTTATCTCAAAGTAGAATTTAAAATGGAGAAAATAATTTAACTACAATACATTTTTAATACATTGCTATTCAAAATTCAAATTTTGTTTTTAGAAAGTTGTGGTAAAAAAAACTAAGGCAAATACAGCAAAAATGAAACTTCATTTACATAATGAAAAATTTGAGATATATAGAATACAGTCTATTGATGGGTGGAGATTCGAACCGAACGAAATTCTGAATATGTGTCGTTTTTGCGATGTTCCCCATGTTTCACATCAATTGAACTTAGCTTCTGAGCTTTGAGATTTGTAAAAATATTTATTTTCTTATAAAGCTCCTGAGCTTCTTAAAAGCATTTATTTTCTTATATAGTTCCTGAGCTTTGCACAAGTAATTATTTTCTTACATCCTTTGTTTTGCAACTTTGCAGAATTGTGAGCCGCGGTAGTTCAGTCAGCAAAGGCAGTGGTCTCTAAACTGAAAGGTTGCGGGTTTTTCGATCGAACCGGCCGAAGTCCCCCTGTTCTTAAAGGTGATAAGGCACTTAAAATAGGTTCGTGGTCACAATGTCCTCCAAGTTCTTAAAGTCCTCCAAGTTAGTACAATTATGGGGGTGTTCTGCTTTACCACTTATTCTAAATTACGAGGATCCCCTGTAAGGGTTTATTTGCGCCTGTAGCATGCCCTAAGCTACACGTCTATGGGTGGGGCTAAATTAGTAACAGCTTCGTAGTAATTAGTACAGCTCTTTATTGCCTCCTGAGTTAGTAATAGAAAACCTTGCAGAACTGCTTGAAAGGATCCCAAACTCTCTGAATTCTATTATTAGTACAGAGCGTCTAGTGGGAATTAGACTATCGCAATAATATAAACCGTCCAACTATGTGTTCACCCATTGAACACACGTAACGACTGTAAATATACATATAAACTGAGAGAGAGTGATAGATAGCGATAAAAATGGAGAGTTTTATGTTTATATAAAATGATAAAGAATGAAGATATGTAGTAATGTGACATGTTTGTAAAAAAGCATAGTAGTTCAGTATTTTATTTTGTTGTTAGATATTACAGTTACTACAATTAATTAACAGAAGAATGTTTATTTAATAAGAAATCACAATATAATATCATAAAAATGTGAAAGAGAAATTAAAAATTTTTTGTTAGTTTAATTACGTGAAAGTAAATATTTACCTTTTTTTAATAAATAATTATGTATAAGAAGCCATATATTATGTATATTATGTATAAGATAGAAGAATGTTAGTTGTTTAGGATGTATGTTAACAATGTATTAGTATATATTTCGGTAATTAGTCAGTAATTTTTATGCATAAAATATTTTTGAGGAGTTGCGAAAAGAAAGATTAATTATTAAATTTTGATTTTGTTTATATTTTACTTTAAAAAATGTTACATATTTTAAAAATTAAGTTATAAAACTTCAAATTTTTATTACAATAATTAAATAAAAATATTTTTTGTTTAAATTTTATTCTGACTAGACAGGAAATACTCTCTTCAAGGATTTCATATTACATATTGACATTTCCAAATATAGGCATAATGAAATTGATATATCTAATTTTAAATTCTTAGTATAAATCTAAAACTGTACACAGACAAGTTTTATGCCATTTCTTCAAATAGTCTTCAGGAATTGTTTTGAGAAAATGTGTTAAAATATTTTCCACTTAACAAATAATGATATTCATGAAGAATTCAAAACTCTTCCGAATCCAAAATTTATTTATAATTTTTCCATTAAATTCCATCGAAACTTAAATAATGACTTAAATAATCAATAATCTTGTCAATTACGACCCCACTGATGCTGTCAATAGAAGAAGGCCTTTGGACATTCTCGCCAAAGATGCTTAATTTTTGTGTTTTGTACTTAATAATATACAAAATTGTCAGAAAATGTAAGAAAAATCTTTAAAATAATTAAAATATGGCCAAACATAAATTTCCCAGTCATCACAAAGCCGAGAAATTTGATTGGACGAATCCTAGCAATTTCATTGGTCCCCTCGTGACCATTTGGATAGCCTACAAAAAGCAAAACTTCTCATTCGATCTCTTGTCATCGCAGAGTATGGACATCCCTGGTCACACAAATATGTGTATTATTATATCCCTAAGCTTTCTACTCTCTAGTATTTTTCTGTTATGAACTCACGAATCCACCACACTATCCCCTCCTTTTATCTTTTAGCTGTTTTATTTTCTGCTCTTTGTCATTTTTGTTCTTACTGTTAGAAATCTCTCAATTAATGGGCCCGTCTTAGGAAATCCAGTTGACACATCATCTTGAAGATCATGGAAGTTGAAAGTAAAGTAAATTGTTAAAGTAAAATAAACAATTTATTTTACTTTAACAATAATTGAAAATAAATAAATAAATTTTGGTAATGATTATGAAATATATTTTTCATTTTAAAAAGCTAGAAATCAGTTAAAAATAGTTACTGGTACTAGACAAATATTAAAAATTTATTGCTCTTGAAGTTACAGACTTTAAACATTACTTTTCTTTAATGGGGTGGCAGAAACAATTTTGTATTTTGGCTCACTCTTAATTGCATTCTGCTAACAAATACTGTAAATTTTATTTTTCTCAAGATTATTTTATTTTTTTCTTACATTTATTATCTTTCTATTAAAGTACTGCGTCATCTGGAAAAAAATTAACAATACAATATTAAATCCATTTTCATTTTCTAGCTTAGACATTTAACACTCAGGGACCTATCAGTAATTTCAATACAATGTTCTGCATAGATTTAGAGAGGTTATAATAAATAAGAAATCTACAAGAATATGGAGATTAAGAAGAGAGAAATTTGCTTTAATATCATCTGTTTGTGTTTAAATTAGTACCAAGTTGATGTCTTGCTGCAAATGTTACTAACACTTTCCTGTGGTACCTTAGTATTTTCTTTCTTTTAAATTTAATCTTTATTTACTATTCCTATTTCATTTTGGGTCATTTGCAAACCGATGAGGAGTGAAAAAAAAGGTAATATTATTTTTAAAAAACTACTTCTTTAGCTACACACTGATTGATTATACCTGGATCTACCACTTAATTGAGATTTCGCTGTGTGTTGATCATTCATGCCGCCAGGTTCATTTAACACACTAACTTTGTTATCCCAGAGCAACGTACTACTTATTCGGCAGTAGTTCGGCTTCATCAATGGGAATTCAAATTTTAACATGATTTTTATCAGGTGATTGGATAATGATTGTAAAAAGGGATAAATTTGTTTGGATAACATTGTAACAGCTGTTTGTGAACTGTCATTCCCTCTTTAGGTTTTCTTCAAAAGGTGCTGATAAAAATAATTCGATTCCAAACAGATAATAATTAAGCAAATTTGTTTCATTGCAATCTGTATGATCTTCTAGTTGTCTTATTTGAAATGAAATTGGTTCATGGAGAGGGTAAAAAATGCAAGGTATTTTTGATCGTAAGAAAAAAAAGAAAAGATCAGCCACACAATAAGAAAATAAACCATTTTTCATTATTAACTGTCTTCAATGCTATTGTATAATTTTTTCCTTATTTAAGCGTCTAAAAGGTAGTTAACTGATATTATAACGCTGTTGTTTTTTAAATTGTTTTTTTATTCTTTGCATGTAGAATTTTACCATAGGATTTCACTATTCAAAAATACTGTGTACCGAAAGTTTCGAAAGATACAGTTCTGTATAAGACCCATGATATTCAAATTTGCTTGTTATTTCTTTAAAATCTCTCTAATTTTTGATAAAAGCCAGTTTTTATTTACAATTTTCCCAGTTATTTAATAACTCTTGTTAATTTATCGGCATGTAGCAAGCATAATCTTTTTTTGTTCTTTATGAAAATTGCTGAATATAGAGAAACATAAATATTTATAATCATTACAACTGTAATTTAGTTTTGTAAAATTGATCAAATTTTAAAAAAAAGTTCAGTGGGTAAAATATGTTATATAACAATAAAAGATGCTGAAAAATAAGACCTGTCATCTTTTTGAATCGGGGCATGAAAGTAGGAACTAAGGGAAACGAGGTGGAGCAGCACCTTAAGAACCGCCTAGGATGAACCAATGAACCCCTGTATGCATGGCAGTCAAATCACATATACTGAGATCATTTAAATGCATTCTAACCGCATATTTCATTATAGTGGATGGAAATGCAGAAGCATGCATATTATCTTAACAAAAGATTTATACTATAATCTATTTAAGCAATTTTTGTTATTTATTTTAATTTTAACAATTTTTAAATTTGCACGTTATAGGTGCAACATCACTGAAAATGGTTTGAAGAGAATATTTTGAAAAAAAATATTATGTAAGTTATATTTATATGCACGTTTGTGTTACGATTTAAGTCTAGATAAAATCACGATGATTTTACTTTTTATAATGTATTTGTATGATGTAATATTCAATTCTTGTACTCTATTTTATATACCAAAAACTATGACTACTTTCAGACTCTGAAAATAAAAGAAAGTTTTAACACCAAATGTATATTTTTTCAACATACTCGATTCATGTACTAAAGAACAATATACTTAGAAAGGGTATATATTTCCATCTAAAAATTATTCACTGAGATAACTAAATCTGGAATTTTGCACTGGAACTTTTAAGCAAATGGTTGCACCACTCTAGTCCGAATCGATTCTAGTTCATTAGATAAAATTGAACTTTCTTTCCAATGATTACGACTGCTCTTGTTTTAGCGGTAACATAAGTTTTTCCCCTTTATTGATTCATTTTCTTAAATACTTTAGACGCAAAAAAGAAATGCAATCCAAGAGTATGTTCAAATTTCTTTTGTTCTAAGATTCCTTTACACGCATAATGATTTTTTTTTACCTCCAAGTAGAAGCTTAAGAGAACCTTTTATAAATGTTTTTCATAGAATAATTACTTTTTATGCAAGTCATAAAAAGGATTCTACAGTATAAAATATTTAGATCAATAAGAAATAATTGAATTTTAGCTTTTTATTATCTGAATAGTGTTGAATTTCTTTTCACTAACTTTCATTTAAAAAAGAGCCTAGATTAGTTTCAACGTATTAATATTAAATTAATGCAAATAAATGAAAATTAAAGGATAAGGGTAAAATGGAAGAAATGAAAATAGGGAAATATAATAAGTCTTTTTTAGATGCCTTTCTTTTTATTGTAACTAGCATTAGCGATTTCATAATCTAAAATGTATTGTGCTGTTAGTATTTTCATGCTCTGAGAAAAAAAAAGAATTGTCTCTTAAAAAGAAAAATCGTGTGATCATATGAGGGTTGAGAATGGCAGAGACCGAACGAATATAATGTACTCTTGGCCATTGTAAAACTATTTTTGTAACCTCTAATATATCTATCTATCTATCTATCTATTCTATCTATCTATCTATCTATATATATATATGTGTGTGTGTGTGTGTGTTCAAAATTCTATATGTGAATTCTTTTAAAATGGCGGCGTTCTTCTGATTTTGGGATTTGCACACGGCACTCTGTTAGTGGGATGGATTTTTAGAATTCTCGAGAACTTTTTATGCACATGATTGGCTGTCTCTTGACATCGATCATGACGTCGATTCCTGTTTTGAAATGTTTTTAAATAGGCGATCACCAAGGTTCGAAGGGCTCTTCCCTGTTGTTTTCTAGTTGCTGTTCGTTATGATTATGGTGGTTCGAGCTGTTCGTTGTGTGCTTTCATTGTAACCATGTGAAACAGGAATAAATGAAGTTAGTCGAAACTGTTGCCTCTGCAGGCACTTCCAATGGACACGACAACATTCCGCGTATACAGAGATGATGTGACGGCTAACAGTCGTTACATATATATATATATATATATATATATATATATATATATATATATATATATATATATATATATATATATATATATATATATATATATATATATATATATATATATATATATATATATATATATATACTCAGTATATATAAACTCAGTGTTTTCTTCAAAAATGTCTGGTAAAAGAAAAAGTTGGATTATAGTACTCCTTTCATTTTTCAGCCTGTCCCTTGATTAGCATATTAATCCCTTGCCTGTGACGACCCAACTCTGTTTGAGGAAAGGAAATGTGCTAATTTTGTTATTCCTGACCTAAATTTGAGCAAGGATAAAAACGGTGTTTCAATTCAGCGAAGCCCGAAATTGGTTTTTCCTATGCATAATATTCAATTTGATACTTTCCCAATAGATAGAGATATCTTCCTGAGAAAAATTTGGCAATTTTTCGCCATTTGTCACTGTTTCTCGGATTCTGTAGACAATTTTAGAAATTCAAATGAATCTGTGGGACATGGTTCTCATGACAGGTCATATAGATAATAACATTCCAGTACTAGTTTATTATATTTGTCTAGAAATTTATGACATTTGATTTATTTTGCTGTAATTTGATCCAAAATGACTTTAAAGCATTAACATTTTCCATATACAGTGTGTTCCATAAGATCATGTCGTCTATATCTCTGAAAATACAAACGAATTAGTTAAAAATACATTTGTACCGTGTAGTATACATATTAAACTGAAATGCAATTCACCTAATAAGTTGTCCAGTCCCCATTACTATCGATTATGCAAGAATCTCTTTCGATTTTGACGTTGAGAGGCTTTTACCCCGTTCCCTTTCGTCGTCAACATTTTGTACCACTTTATAACGTGTTACCCACTTCTTGACGAACAACTACGACTTTCTCATGTACCGGGCTGCAGCTACACAAGACATGTTTGGTCCATTCGGATGGTTACACAGAAACAATGCCTCAAAATGGCTCGCATACTTATTTTAGAATTGTTGATTTAAACACAGCAAAACAAATGGAATAAAGAATATAACCATAAAGCATTCTTCTCTAATTTTTGACGAACACGTGCAATTAAGCCGGTATCTGTGCGCTATCTAATGACGAAGGTGTGAGCCACAAGCTGTTATAAAACAGATTGTATGTGAAAATCTTTGAAATAGAAGTTATTTCGTTTAATTTTTTTTTCAGAAATTGCACCATATTTTCAAATATATTCCTCAAGTGTTGAAAGTAATTCACTTATTATTATTTAATTTTTTTCAATTCTTGTTCCATTTAGAGTAGAATGTCGTTTCTTAAAATAAAACAAAGAAATGAACTGATTTGCACATAATTTATATTTCTCTTTTTTCTGAAACGTATACATTCATTTCATTGAATAATGGAATTATATTTAAAAAATAATTGGAATTTCTTGAAAAGAACCACGTAATAATGTGCTTAAAACATTTATTTTGGAAATATATTTCCCATTTCGTTAAAAGATAGAGAAACTAAAAATCTAATCTGTCTTCTGTCAAACATCTTTTTTTCTACTAGCTAAAAATATTTTTAAAGGTCTAACGACTACATTCAATTTGAAATTTGGATCGTTTTAATCCTTTAAATGGAATTTTGCTTCACAAAGCTTCTTTCACGGCAAAAAGAAAAAACATTACTGTATTTTAAACAGATTTGTGGGTAACACATAGAAATAAAAAATGATAACTTAGGCAATAATATTTAGCTTAATTCAAATAAAATGTAACGGCTCAAAAACATTCATTAGAGTTAAGGTTTTTGAACTTCCATATAAAATAATAAAAAGTCTATATTTATCGATCGATGAAGAAATTTAATTCCATTGTTATTGAATAAGAAGCTTGTTAGGAAAGAAACCAGATTCTTTCAACTTTTTTGTCGATGTCATTTAGCAGAACCTAATAGCAAGAAAAATTGTTTAATTTCATGCAGAATTGCAAAACACTTATTAGGTAAGGTATATGAAATATTTTTAGGAAAGATATCTGAAAGCGTAAAATAATTAAAAACAAAATAAACAAAATATCTATTCATTGAAGAATTTTAAACTGTAGAAAAAGCTTTGAATTTCATAACTGCATTGCGAAAAGACTCGTGTATGCATAAACTGCCTATTACAAATTAAAAATAAAATTATGTAAAAGCTATATTATTCAACGTATGTAAATTAGGAAAGAATTCACTTTTACTAGAAATTTATGCTCAAATAATACCTATGGTTATCACAGAAAGCAACAAAGGGGCTTCTCATATTTTTAAAACTAAAAATTGTGTATTAACAGCGAACTGGAATAAAATTATTAAAGGGCCGTCCTAAAAAAATGTGTGCTTTTGTGCTTGAGATTGGGTCTATTTTGACAAACCAGAAATTTATAAATACACAAAATATAATAGAACATTTGAAATAATAATCAAAACTTAATACAGCTCTTAAAACTCGAAAATAAATCATTCTAATCGATTATATCTAGCAAGTTTATTAGAAGATATTAAACTCCATTACATTAATATTCATATATATATATATATATTTATATATATATATATATATATATATATATATATATATATATATATATATATATATATATATATATATATATATATATATATATATATATATATATATTTATATATATGTCAGATCTAAAAAAAGGGGTAGTTATAAATTATGTAAGTTAAAACTATTTTAAAAAGAGAACTCTTTTAAAATATTAAAATAAATGAAAAAGACCCACTCTCGCTTGAGCTTTCAGGATAATCCGGTGAGGCGGAAGCATTTCTGAACTATTTGGTGAGCTGGAAAAAAGATCAGTTTGATTTGGCGAGTGGACATGGAGCGGTCAACACCTTCACGCATAGCTCCGCCACGAACAATGAAAATGGCACATGTTGCTTTCCTTAAAAATGATGAGTTAATAAAATTTATTATATATATATATATATATATATATATATATATATATATATATATATATATATATATATATATATATATATATATATATATATATATATATATGTATATATATATGTATATATATATATATATGTATATGTATATATATATATATATATATATATATATATTATATATATATATATATATAATATCTATCTATCTATATATATATATATATATATATATATATATATATATATATATATATATATATATATATATATATATATATGTATGTATGTATGTATATATGTATATAACAAGGTTTCTAGTAATATTTATTAGGCAACAAAAATTAGTCAAGGATGTGTCATTAATATTGGTGCTTCCTTTACAATTCCCAAAACTAAACAAATCAATTACAAATTGCTACATGTTTCTTTATCTTATGTAACTTATGTCTCAGGCGAAACATTTTTGAGCTATTCGAGAGTACAAACAGATCAGTTAGATTTGGCACGTGGACATGGAGCGGTCAATACCTTCACGCATAGCTCCGCCACGAACAATGAAAATGGCGCATGTTGCTTTCCTTAAGAACGATGAGTTAATAAAACTTATTATTATCAAGAAGACTGTTTTCCATTCGCCTTAACTCTGGATCACGACTTGTCATGTATATATATATATATATATATATATATATATATATATATATATATATATACTTATTTATTTCACATTTTTCATTACAATTAACGAAAAGAATTATTTTCCTATTTCATAAGTGTGGAAACAACACTTAAATGTTTCACAATTGTTTGCATAATTTATTAAATATTTATAAAGTACCTGAACATACAGATAGGTATAGACATAGCTATAAGATATATATCTATTCTAAGATAGATAAATAAAGATAGATATAAACTATGTTTTGATAGACAAATAGATAGTTTATCAAAACACAGTTTTTATATGCATCTTTTACAACAGAACTTGTCATAGTAAGGAGTTCGATATATGGGCTGTCATATATGGTCTTACAGGTTGGTATACGGTATTTGAAATTAAAATCAAATTTTGGTTACTTTTAGTGAATAAAAAAAGAAATTAAGAAGATATAACAGGCTTTTTAAGTCTGAAGCTAACTGGCATCAAGCACTAGGGTCTCACTAATTGTTTGGAGGTGATTCCTAATTTCTTTTAGATCGATTTTGGTAGTCTGTATTCCATATTTAACTTTAGTCTATTGTACTTAAATAAAATAAAATGATATTTTCTGGGTTTTTTTACTACCACAGAGTCGTATAATTTTTAAAACCTGATTAAATTTTTAAGCATTTTATTTTAAATTCATATGAAATACGTCTGTAGACTGTACGATTCAAGATCAGTATAAGTGAGTCCTCGTTAGTATATATCAGGAAACACCAGTTGTTAAATATGTTCACTATGTAGGAGCATTAGATGTTTAGAACGACTCGGTGGTTCAGGGATGAAAAATAAGTTGAGAAACACTGATTTACAAGGTATGGGAGACCAGATAAGCAAAATTCTACTTTAAATAAGAAAATTGTAGTTAGAAAATGGACGTGACAATACATGTCGTTGAAACTTAATCTATAGATTTTTAGTTGAAGTAAACCAAAGTCTTTTAGTTTAGCTTAATCCAAATAAAAACGTTTTAAAAACTAGAATCAGTTACAGATTTAGATAAATAGATATTTTTTTCTACTTGAGAGGGACAATTACAGTGTATACAAAAAAAATTTAAAAAGGCTAACATTTAAAAAATATAATAAAGTCCAAGTGCCCACTCAGACTTGTGTTACCGTATGAAGTTTATATAACTCAAATACACTTACATAAGTCAATATAAGTGTTTCTTCTTTCGAAAGCACAATTTATTTATTCACTTGATTAAATAATCGAATGGTTAAATAATGTATAATAGAACAATAGTTTTTTTTTGTATCCTAGTCATAAATTTGAGACATTAAAGTATAATTAGCTCAGCATTTAATGTATGATCAATTCAATATTTGTATTCATAAAATGGTCATAATCCTAAAAAAATGCATTGCATTTAGATTACGCTTTATCCACTATATAAATACTTGAAATATTCTTTACAAAAGAATATGTTTAGAGATTTAGAGCCCAAGACATAACTTTTCCGACGACTATCTTGAATTATTTTAAAAGCATGTCGCTCTGACAAAAGGACATTTTCATCCATAAACCCGAATCTTTTGACAAGTAAACATTTTAAGGATTGAAATACACTTATTGGTAGTGCATCACAGAATATAACAATATTTACTCAACCATTTTTCTGCAATAAATCTGATTTAAGAAGTCAAAAAAAGTTTAAAAGCTTCTGCTAAGAGTATATAGTATTTCCTACAAATTGTGACTACATTTTAACAAATGCTTTGACTTATCCCTAGATATAAGTCAATGTTTTAATTTTTTTATATCTACAGTCATATAGAATATGCAAAAAAAAAGCAGCATAATATAATAGTAATCTTAAAAGCTACCACTCTGAGAGTAGAATCGAATTATTCTGTATGATTGTTTAAATTTTATATTTAAAATCTTTAAATAAATTTATGTTATATTTTTTAAATATATGGCTATTAACTAAAATATGAAGTTGTAGAGTAAATAATTTGAAATTGGCAACATACGGCACACACACACACACATACATACATATATATATATACATATATATATATATATATATATATATATATATATATATATATATATATATATATATATATATATATATATATATATATATATATATATATATATATATATATATATATATCTATATATATATATATATATATGTATATATATATGTATATATATATATATATATATATATATATATATATATATATATATATATATATATATATATATATATATATATATATATATATATATATATATATATATATATATATATATATATATATATATATACATACATACATATAAAGAGAGAGAGTTAATTCAGCACAAATAATACTACTGGTCACAGTAAAATTAAGTAGCCCTTATTGTTTTTACTTGCCCGAGATACAGGGCAACAAGAAGCCTATGCAGCTAGACTATTGAATACTGGTGCATTCATTCCACATTGAAGTGATGCACAATTTTCAGAAAAACTTAAATCTTTATTGAGGAGCTGCTAGAAAGACATCTTTACCAGTCAACGGTGGACAAGAGAATGATACGAAAAACACTTTACTGGAACAAAAGTGTACATCCGAGTGAGAGAGATAGAATTTTCCGAAGTGACAAAGAACTTAGTAAGCTAATTTAACGGTTAAATCCAGGAAAAAACTGAGCTTTTGGGGTTGGAAGAATTTTAAGTCCAGGACATTCCTTCCATTAAGACATTTGACTTTGTGGCTGATTTTAAGGAATTAGAATGAGATAGAATTGTTTTTAAAGACATATTGAAGTGATATATTACTTTTGATATATTACACACACGTTCATATATACATATAAATGTATATATAGATACATAGTTATATATTCTTTTACTACTTATCTCACATAAAACAATCCAAATCTTAGAGGATTGTCCTTAAAAACACTTTGTAAAACCATCGCTGAATTTTGTGCAACAAACACAATTAAAAAATAAGTAGTCATCAACAGCTATTTAATTTACATATTTTATGTCATGTGAAGTTTCATTAAGATTTTAGTATGGTATTTTTATTATGATGTTTCGTTTTCTATACCTTTCATTACAAAATACAATAATGATCTTTTCTTTTTTCGCAAATTTTACAATCAACTTTCTTAAAATAAAATAATAATATTTCCTTTAAAATGAGTGGTTCTTTAGACAGTTTTAGAAAAACTGAACATTTAGAAATTAAATTAGAAATATATTTCGCATTTAATCAATATAACAATTCTATGCCTTATAATTTCCCCTTCTGCATTCTAAAACATCATTTCTAAATTTTAGTTAATATTTCTTTTCAAAGACCACTAGATACAGGAATTTTACCATTAAAAATACTATCTCTTATCAAATATATTATTCCTTCATTTGAAATAAATCATTACTGACTCATGTACATTCCTTTTTTATCAGGATATCTATTTTAGTACAAAATAATAGATTTATTTAATACAGTCTTTAAGATTTTAATCTTTAAACTCGTTTGACTTTCTGTCAGATAGGAAGATAGGTTTAGTTGACTTAAATCAATATACAATTTCTTTCAGGAAAGAATCATCACCTTCTTCATTTATGAAATTTTAATACAATAGTAAATCAGCACAATACATGTTATATGGGCACATATTTAATATCAAGATGTAAAAATAATGTTACATTGGCATAGTGTTTTAGAAAGAAGAAATTAATACTCATTAATAAGCACATGGAAAATAGGTCTTGAGTAAATGAATTTATACAATTAAATAAATGCCTAAAGTATACAATTGTAATCAACTTATCATTTGTAAATATCGAAAACTGCTCTAGAGTCGGCGTCGGCCCTAAAAAACAATATGGCGATGATTTTTATCAAAAGGTCTATCCCGGAAGCTGCGGATGCCAGTGTTTTCACCTTCTACTCTCCTCTGGTCACAACCTTGTCCTAAAAAAAATTCGACTACCCTGCGAAGAAAAAACAGGGGTCCACTTCCGGATGGAATGGTCAGAAAAGTCCAACCAACGTTCTCTCCTATT
This sequence comes from Pardosa pseudoannulata, assembly GCA_032207245.1. Classification (NCBI taxonomy): domain Eukaryota; kingdom Metazoa; phylum Arthropoda; class Arachnida; order Araneae; family Lycosidae; genus Pardosa; species Pardosa pseudoannulata. Next base: position 191,814,282 of record CM063505.1, read on the forward strand.
GGTTGGGAGAAGTCCGAAGTTTCTTTTTAGTTCAATCCGGTCCTGTTCTGGTATGTCTTAGACGATGACAAAGAGGTAAAAAAAGCTGAACTGAATGTATCTTATTGTTACACAAGTTTATGCTTCTGTAATTTTAATTTCATTTTCTAATTCTTAATAATTTTAATAAATATTTTTATTTAAGCTCTACGTCCCAAGTACTGCGGTATTTTTAATATTAAATTTAAATTTTTAAGAGCATTGGCTTATATGTGTACACCACAATCCTAAAAAACTTTAGTTTAAGGTAATGCTTCAAGTAATATATTTTAATATCCATACTAACTTTTTAGGAACATATTTTCTATTGTCTATAACTATAATTTTCTGAAGCTTTTATTTTAAGAAGCTGAATGTTTAAATTTATGAAAGCTTTACCTGTTGGGATACGGCTTTATGGCTGCTGAGTTCGAATCTGAATACACAATAATCGAATTTTCTGTAAATTCGAGTGTTATATAATTATTTCTTTCAACTCATCCATACTTACTGTAATATATATAGACTTTGCAAAATTGCAGTAGGAAACTGCGCGTTTGTCATCCATGTAATGGCATAGATTGTTAATTTTTTCATTAAGGTTAATTGTTTTTAGAATATTTTAATATTATTTCTTGATTTTTCAACAATCTAAGTAAAGTATTTTTGAAAATTATGCAATCATAAAGGTAATTATCCACCAAAGCTTAATAAATATATTATAAATGTCACATAAATACTTAATTTTCATATAAATAGAATTGCATTAAATTCACATTTAACTTAATATTAAGTTTTCTAATATTTTTCACCACTTTAAGTACAATTTAATATGTAGTATTTGCAATGTAGTGTTTCCGTATTAGCAGCTATTAATATATTATTTAAAGAAATAATAACTACAAATATATCACCAAATTATTTTTTGTTAAATTTCTGAAAAAAATTCTGAAATATAATTGAAAATGTATTCTATTTAATTTGAGAATATGAAACTTAGACAATCCACTAGGTATGAAATCATATTTTGAATGTATATTTTGAATAAATTCAATTTTTTCAATTCCACAACAACATGCACAGGTTTATTGCGTATGTGGAAACTCATCAACAGGTGAAATTAAATGAAATTCTCCTTTATTTAGACTGTTAAGATCTTGGGAATGCACATGTAAGTTAAAGGAATCATCAATTTTTTCAACCCCTTATTAAAATTAAGCTGCTAATCGAATATAATCGAATGTCGGATAAACGGTTTTGAATGAACTTTTTATGTGACCAAAGAGACTTTCTTCTTTACAAAATATTCCATCTGTTTGAAGATGAACTATTTTTTTACTGGTTAACTCCTTGTTTGTGAAATATATTTGACAGAAGCATGGAAAATAGGAAAAAAAATTCTTTTTAATTTTGTTCGTTATTACCATCAAAATGTTAGAAATTGATTATTTAAGAATAAAAAAGTAAAGTATTAAACGAAATAAATACTATACTTGATATTTTACCTTATAAGGGAAAAGTTAATGGATTACAGTAATTTTTACCCAAAGTATAGCAAAATAAATGAAATGAAGTGATTTTCTGGAAAAATATAATAAACTAATTCAACAACATTATTTACATCAACTGTCATACATTCCATGTTCCTCAGATTCCTATGAGTTTCACACATCCTTTACAGTATCCGACAAATTGCGGTAAATGTCTCAAAACTGCAGAATTTTTCTCGTGATAGTATTTCTATCGATTGGGAAAATTACAAATTAAATATTATGCAATGGACGAACTGAGTACGGGTTTCACTGAGTTGAAGCACTAATTTTTCTTTTGCACAAACTCAGTTCGGGTATTCAAAAATCAGCGCATTTCCGATGCCCGAACTAAGTTCGTGCTTCACACACAAAAGGTTAAATTTTTAACACGAGTCATTTTAAAACAATTTCCAAATTTCAAATATTTCATAGATTTCATATTGTGGCTCCCTCAATGTTCTTGAGTCAAGAGGTAGCGGGAAGAAGAATCATAGACATAACAGAATTGGAAATCATTTTTATTTCTGGAGTAAATACTGGTTTAAAAAACAAAGGAATTCTAATACCCTAAAACATTTAAAAATGTAAAGGATGTTTCCTTGATAACACATCCACAATGATCACAGTCATATAAAAGAATTAAATATTCTCACACGATGGGGAAGCCTTTCCACGATGCAACACGAACCCAAATTATCCCCCGTTCGGTGCCCGAGACTCTGCCGTTCCTTATATGAGCGGACCTTACGATTCTCCCGAACGTAATTGCTAAAAATCTGGCTCCTGTTAAAAGTCGAGGAAGCCCCCACGAGATGAAAACACTTAAGTAAAAAAGGTCGAAAAGCCCCGAGTCACAAAATTCTAGGCTTTTTATACCTGGGGGTCACAGTTACTTGAGAACTCCAGTTAAAGTTAAAGGTGAACAAAGCGTTAGTGTTCTGAACCAAAGGGTCTTCACAATATGATCTGTCACCACTCCACTCCATTTTTATTACCATTCAAATTTAAACTTTAAGTTGTTCTTCAACAAGAACACATTGTTAATTTAAAACGAGATGTCCTTTTATAACTTCACCATGTTTTTATTTTATTATTTATTAGCGTATTTAACACACAGTTACAATTAGCGATAAAAACGAAGTAACAAATTAGGACACAGACAGAGTTATATACAACATGTGTATTCATATACTAATATTATTTATATAGGTTTTTAAAATAGAAATATACTGATGAATGTTAAAGCTTTATGTTCACTTTTTCTTATTCTCTACCTTTCAATTGTATTATTTTCGATGCTCTCATATTTTAATATGCTGCTAAATTATATATCCCATCATATAAACAAAAGCTTTTCAACTGCTATTAATGCTGATACATTACTCTGTAGGACAAGTATTTAAACCAAAGGGCCAGAAATAAAAAATATTGAGAAATCTCCTAATTACTTTATAATTTAGGAGAGATAAAAAATGTTATATATAATTTTCATTGCTAAACGTGACACTCCTTCTTAAGTTTGCAAACACTTATAATAATTTAGAGGTTTAAGTAAAGAAATATTTAATTAATCTTAAGCTAATGAAAACTTATTGTTTCGAGTAAAAGCCAAAAAAAATCGAAGGATTCATGTTCTGCGAGATTGGTGTTTCAGCAGCACAAAAGCAAAAAACAAAGAACAAAATTCTATAGGAACATTTCTTATCAGTTCATCCTTTATACGAATAAATTTATTTCCTCTGGGACCTAAAAAATGACCCAATGTAAGCCTTTAAATGTGTGCACTAAGGATAACAATTTATCACTTCGAAAATATTTAATGTTCTTTTTATATTTACGAGATAGTTAAAAATAGCTTACTTAAGATAAAATGCTCACTGATTGAAGAGGAAAAAATTCTCCGAAAAGAACGGAAAGAATAAAAGGCAAGACAAAAATTTTCCGTCTTTTATTTTAGGATCAATTTCGAATTTCGGCTATCCGTCACTTTTGTTTTGGGGTATATATTAATTACTTAACCTGATTAGAAAAGTGTAAAAAATGTCGCCTCTGTACAAGAAAAATATTGTTTAATGTCTCGACTCATATCTGATATTTTTTTATAAACTTTTGTAAAACATGATTTTTAATATGCATCGAGTTAACGCTGATAAAATATTATTTTTTCTTACTTTTTAAAGTTACCAAAAGTACAAATTGCTATTTTTTCGTATTTTCGATAAATTTGTAAAACTTAGCGATAATCATTTATCAAAATGATAGAAATACCATGATATTACTGCAACTAACACGATATTAGGAACTAACGATTTATAAAGAATAAAAATTAAATGAACCTAAAAACAAATGTATAAACTTATCGTAAAACTTATCAGATTTAACCGTTCATTGGGCCTATGGATTTGTTTTATGAGATTTGTAGTCTAATACACATCAACGTTTAAAATCATAAGTAATCATCGTAGTAAATCTGTCATGGAAAATAGATTACTGTTTTCTCTTACATGCATTTCCATTTTTGTCTAACGAGTTGTATGACCTACCAGTGAATAAAAATAAAAATTAATTTTCTTCTTATAAATTCCTGGTTTAGACTTTCTACTCAAAATATTCTATAGTGTTTTAACTGTTCTATAGTGTTAAAATTGTTCCCAGCTTATGATAGATTATACAGAAATTAGCATTACTTAACCCCGGTAATTCTGTGCAAACCTTCGAACTAAACACTCTTTCGAGTGCATATGTTATCAGGGTTAGATATTGAATTTTTCGAAATATCCAAAATCTCTGCATTTACTAAGAGTTCTTATTAAAAATTAACATGCATCATCCCAATTTCAAAGCATTTTACACTAAAAAAAGATTAATATCCTGCTTCAATGTTAAAATCAAATATAACAAATTTATTACTATAAAGTTTCCCTAACTTTAGATTTTGCACACGAGTCAAATGGTGACTGTTTATTTGTACAACATTTATTCACTTATTATGGAAGCGATATTCATGTAATACCATATAATTTCACCAAATTTTATGGTCGCTACGCCTGAAATAAAATACTACAATTTATTATACCAGTTCATAAGAATATCTATACTCAAATAAAATTAACTTGTTTACAAAAGCATGCATTCTGCGATTGACAGCTTCAATTTATAATGGAATTTAAAGACTATAAAAAAATTTCCATTTTAAGCAACAGGCTTAACCAAACATAATTTCCTCACATCTGAGGACTCTAGAATACTTTCTATTGGTCCAAATGAGATACAATAGATAATTCAAATGATGCGCTTGACATTTATAACATAAAAAATAATACAAAAATCCACCTATAGGTAGCGTTGTGGTAGTTATGATACACTAATGTTATTTATTTCGTTTCATTAAGTTAAGTCTGTCGTTAGTTTCTTGTCTATTAAATTTGTTTAACCAAAACAAGCAAAACTCCATTGCCACACTGCTGGTCAACGCCAGCAAGGGAGACTGACCGAGGAACTAGGGCGATGTCAGTGATCCCCCCCTTCGACCCCATTGGACAAGAGGGGTTGCTAACACGGGTCAGTCGTCTTTGGCTTTGGTAATAGCAGTTTTTGGATTTTTGTGCTCAGCAGATTTGAAGGTCCCTTCGGAGGAAAGACGAAGCGAAGAGAACTTCAGAGGCAGGGAACGCTCAACTTTTTTTGTTCATCTGAAAATAGCGTCATCAGCGGGAATTGCTTTCATATTCCAGCGGTTTATCATATTAAGATTGAATATATTTTATTTGCGTCACCAGATTTTGCAAAATTAGATTTGTGAATAAAAAAAGTCGGTAAGTCAAAACTGTAAGTCGTCGCTCATTTGTATCTGATGTTTTAACTCTTTGTGTTATCTCAACATAGCCTGGTATAAGTCATTGGTACATAATACGGTCTAAATGAATTCAGTCGTATGAAGCGGGTACAAAGGAATCCAATGTCTGTACGTGCTTAACCCAAGATGATAGTGTGTTAGCTATCACATCCTGCGACTTTTGGTTGTGCGGTTTACTGATGGACAAGGCCTACCGTCAAATACCATCATGTGCACCAGATCTGGAGGGCAGCCTTCGGTGTTATATTCTTGACAATACAGCAGACTCGTTTCTGTGGAAAATATGGTTCTGCGATTACAGCATATTGTTAAACCTAAAGTGAGACATACTGAGCATTTTAATACTACTTTTTCATATTATTTAGCATTTATAAAGCATATTAAATGTATTTATATGCATCACAACTCCCCATATATGTGGAATTTTGTACTAAACAGTTTTATGTAGTTAATGTCAAGCCCTCATTAGAATTATCGGTAGTTGAAATTCTATTTAATCTGGACCAGTAGAGAGCATTCTAGAGTTCTCAAATGTGGAAAACTTATTTCTTGCTAATACTGTATCTTATTTCAAGTATATTGACAATAGACATTGTATGTATATTTCTTAATATAAATAGACCTTTTTACTTTAACAAACACATTGCATGTAGTTATAAGTGAAAGCAACACAACATCACTGCATCACACCAACAACAACACTGCTTTTAGTTTTAAGTATTGTGTATTTAGTTTTAAGTATTGTATATTTGGTTGTAAGTATTGTACATAATCTGGACCAATAGAACGCATTCTAGAGTTCTCAAATGTGGAGAAATTATTTCTTGATAATCTTGTATCTTATTTCATATACAATGGAAATTGCACATATATCTCTTAATATAAAATAGACTTATTTTCTTTCGCAAACACATTGCATGTAGTTGCAATTGAAAGCAACACACTGCTTTTGGTTTTAAGTATTGTGTATTCCTTTCACATGCAAAAGTTTTAAATGAAAAAAACTGCATAACTAAATAGTGTAAAAAGGAATACGTTTCATGATACATGAAGTTTCATTATACGAGTGTAATTTTTATGTACACTTTCATGCTCATTAAAAATATTGCTGAAATTGGATTATTATTTTTATTTTATTTACACTCCTTAACAATATTGATAAACTAATCATGAATATTTCTACATAACTTAAAATACGAAATACAAATACATTTGAGTACAACTCCTGTTACACGCATTCTGTATAATTCTTTAAATGCAAAAGCTGCATAATTCAGCAGTGTGAAATCAAATTTTTATCCCAACTGTATATTGCATTAAAATATTTATGAAGTAAAAAAGTACAAACCGTGAACTAAAACGTATTTATATAATACATAGTGTTTTCTTTTAGCGTGAAAGAAGAGAAAAAAAACAAAATTTGTAGCGAAAACTTTTCATGAACCATCAGACATTTTTACATTTAAGAAAGATGAAATTTTATTCAGATATTGGAAAAAAATATCTTTAAATTACATTGAAGAAATACATATTTTACTCAAAATATACCTAACTTAGTACATATAAGTTACACAAATAATTTAGTTTCGAAAAATATTATAGAGTTCTAGTTTAGTTATTTGTTCTCTAACAGCGTCATCATATTTTCTATGATTTAAGAAAGAAATGTTTTGAAATACATTTATTGTTCTTTTCTCGGTATTGAATATATAACATCAAAAACAAATACTGTGCCTCCACATTTATTAAATTTCTGATGCTCAGATTAAAGAACAAAAATTTTTAGTTTTTGTTACAAGTGAGAGTTCAACTTGGATTGAAACAAATAAAAAAATATCGAAATATGGAATTACTTTCTGTAACATAACTAAAACTGTATATACATCTTTCTCATGGAAAGAAGTGTTTTATTCATTAAAAATTTTTAATAAAACGTATGTGGTATTTATATTTTAAAGATAAGCCCATTGCTTTTATTCATATAAATCATTTTCAAAACATATTTCACTTTGAAGAGCAACTCAATTTCTTTTTATTTAGAATATTTTCAGCCGAAAATATCCTAAAAATTATATGATACTGTATTTACAATACATCATTTTATTAAATAATAAAATACACATATCTGTAACTAATGTAATGTTATACTAGGAAATATCCCAAATTGTTTTTTTTTAAAGCAGAGATTAGCTTAGAATGGAATTAATAAAAAAAGTGACGAAAAAAACCCCATACTCTTTTACTCAACACATTTCAGATATTTTACCTAAAAGAACTACTTCATTTAATTTATATATCCCCGTGTTTAATTTCTACTCTTAAATAGTTTTCGCATTTTTTTCTTAACATAATTCAAAGTAAAAGTATGTTCAGTTATATTAGAGACTACAACGTGCTAAACCTTTTATTTTCAACATTCTTATAATCTTAAAGAGAAAGAATTCCAGACGCAAATTTCCAGAATACTCATCTTGCTGTTGCCGGCAGCTACTTCTCTTGAATACAAGTTTTGTATTAGCTTATATATGTTCTTATTCTAAGAATAGATAATTTTCTCTCTTTGCCACTTGATTTATTCCATGCTACCAGGAAGTAGATACTGGGAAATTCGCCAACGGCCAACTAAAACTCAAGATTCTGATGGGATCCAAAGGGTTAACTAAATTTGAAGATAAATATAGCATATTTATGGAAAGGCTATATTTTATATTATACATACGCATGTTTAAAAGCATTTCCTTTAATGTATTATAAACGCATATTACAATAATGGTATTAGAAACAATATATAAAGAGCTACTAGCCACTTGACCTGGTGTTTGGACTATCGCCAATAATGCAAAATTCCGAGTAGGAGAGAGGAAGTGAGGTCACATGGCACATTCCAATCATTCTCTTTTCAATAATTATTTAGAATTTTCAGAGCTCCTAGGGGTTAAACGTTTTATGGAATTTTAAGTACTTTTAAAAATAATTTTTTAAGTTATAATTTCCAAATATTAATTCGAATCACAAACACCGATATCTTGTTTTAAAAAATGTAAGAAAGAAATAGTTTTAATAGTATTATTTTTTGTTGTACGCCTTTAAAAATTGTTAATAATTATATCTTAATTAAATTTCATCTACAATGTTATGCATCTCATAATGGTTAATTGAATGTAGGTTTCTACAACTGTGTACTTAAGCAACACGTTTTTATTTAGTCCCTAACGTTATAAAATGCCTTTGAAATTAAAAATTGCATTCTTTAAATAAATACAGAATTCTCATAGAGTCCAGACATACAGTTGTTTAGAATATCAAACTGACGTAAACAGCCTAAATAATTACTATACCTCTAAATTTTCGTAAAACTACGAATATTTGTAGCAGTCAACAGATTGCTCCATTTGTTATTCAGTTTCTTGTTAATTATTTTTAATCTAATTATGATAACAGTATGTTTTAATAGTGTAGATTTATAAAAGAAACTTAGATCGTTAAAATGGTAGCTTAATTTTATGAAGTGATTGTAAAAAATTCAACTAATTATATAAATAACGATTTCTTATATTTACAAACTGCTATATTAACGGAAATTTAAGATTTGGCCACTTTGGTATGCATTTTTGGATGGAAGGCTGTTCGAGCCCCTGCGTTGGAAGCTCTTTTTTGTATTTTTGAGCGCCATCTGGCGAAAATTATAGCTAGTATGTGTAGTCACTAGTTTGTTGTCACTCAGAGCAGACGTTCGGTTCTATGGGGATCCGATCCTGTAATTGTGAAAACTCCCTCATTGTTATTTAACTATACTTCTTATCGTTGAAGTATTGGTTTAGTTGGTTTTGCAATAAATATGATTAAGATACAGTCCGCTCCCGTTCATTTGCTAGTTATGTTTTGTGACTTTCGTTTTTGGAACTGAGCTTCGGTGCCAACAAAGGCTATTCCTCAGAATATTCCACTTAGTTTTTGCTTCTAAATTACAAGAACCCACTTTATTTGTGCTGTCTTTGGGAGTAATGTACACCACTTATAATAATGTGATATTATAAAATGGTTATTAATTTTGGCGGCGTAACAGGCAAGTGCTCCCAATTAAGACGCGTGATAAAAATGTTTATAAAATACAAATCTAAACAACAATAACGGAATATATTTCAATTATCTATATATTTTAATTATAGATAATTTCAGATCTACTTGAAGTATAAGATAATTAGTAATATATTATTTTACCAATTAATAAGTTCTTTAACCTTATAAGGGTTTTAAATAAGTACTGCGAAAAATGAATGATGTTTATAATTAATGTTGTTCCTCGGATAATTTCATTTTTAAATTTATTTTACTTAGATCGAAAAGATATAGGTACAAAATAACAGTCTTTATGTGTTATTTAAAATATTATTAATTATTTACAAAGTTATTAAATGTTATCGCTGTCAAGACATAAATGACAGCAGCTCAAAAAGACAATGATTTGGTGACAGCGATTTGACAGAATTGCCGATAACTGTACTGCACAGCCTTGAATACCTTGCAAAATATCGGGCGATAAGAATGCCAAGAGACATGAACTCAACTATGGAAAAAACGTGCCGCATAGTTTAATGATTTTTATGTCGAGTTTTTAATTAATATCATTTTTAATAACTGGAATTTTAGAAAACAAATAGGGAAATATATTTTTAGGTATATTTACCATCTTTTGGTACATTTCTGTAGACAATCTTTTAAAATCAGACGCATATAGATATAGACAAAGAACGTTCAAAGTGCTGAGACTTTATTAATATTACATTTAATTTTTCAGAGTTTTGGTATGTATAGGTAACTAATCCTAATAACATTAGTTTTAGTAACTTTTCAAGCTTAGCCACACTTACATTTTAAGAACAAATCTAATTATTATGTATAATTTTATAAAGATCATTTTTTAAACAAGAAATGTCTTTTATTATGAACAATATTCTTTATCCAGGGAGCCTTTATAATGAGATAAATTTTAGATACTAATGCAAAAATATCATATTTAATTTATAAAATCTATGATTTCTATCAGTGAGTGTTTGTTTTATAATGATTTTCGTTTTTTTTTTAAGAATTTATATATATATATATATATATATATATATATATATATATATATATATATATATATATATATATATACATATATATATATACATATATGTATGTATGTATATATGTATATGTATATATATATATATATATAATATATATATATATATATATATATATATATATATATATATATATATATATATATATATATATATATATATATATATATATATATATATATATATATATATATATAGTTTCCTTGGTTTTCTTTACAAAAGAAAAACGGTTGCATTTCTACTATTTTGGAACATAAGTTGAAAATTGAAATATTTATTAGCACAAACAATATTTTTAGCATAAACAAGGAAGCTAAAAAATAAAAGTTTTTTTCCTTTGTTTAACAGTTCGTATGTGTATTCTCCTTAAATTTCCAGAAGTATCCAATATAAAACATCTTTAAATAGTTTATTTTCACTTGAATAGCAGCTTATTTATAAATAGCTAAAAATTATTTAAAAAAGTTTACTGTATAGCAAACAAAGAGTGGTAATAACGTGAAATCCTAAGGCTATCTTAAAAAAAATTAATAAATTATTCGAATAACGTTTAAATAAATGTGTGCTTCAATGATAATAACCTATCTCTTAAAAAGGTTTTTACAATTGTTTTGTTTGTTCTAAAGAAATATTAAAAAAATATGACACAGTTCTCTTAAAAGTCTTACTTAATAAGAAAAAAATCAACAATATGTAATATGAAAATTAGAGTTAATGTTAATATTAATATGAATTTTAATATGAAATATGGAGTACTATGAAAATTTTAAACAAACTCTATTCTTTTATATATTAGTTATAATTTTAAAATCAATGCAATCTTACAACTTTAATAACATAAATGGCAACCAAATATAAATTTCGTTCATCAGCATAATTTTTGTTACCATAAAACATAAGAATAGAATTTTTTTCTTTCGTTACTCTTCAAACTTATATTACACGCATTCTTCATAAATTTCCAGAAGAATATAACAATAACCTCTTTTAATATTGTTTTTCACTAGGAAAAATTATACTGATAAAATATTATCAAAAGATGAAAAGTTATTGCATAAAATTTACAGTAAAAATATCTAAGCTTAGGAATTAACTTTAAATCCTGTAGATATTTGAAGAAAATTCAATGAATTATCTGGATAAAATGTTAAATTCTGCTATAATTCTTGTACTCTGAAAATAATATCTTAAAAGTCTCGTTTTGCATTACAGAAATATTAAAATATTAATACATTTGTTGTTTACGAAGTTCGGACTTGTTTAATAAATATAAATCGACATATTAAACTGATAGCATTTAAATAAAATATTTATAACTAATCATTACAGTATAAATTTGTTTGAATCTTTGGTTGGGAGTTGTACGGTTAATTGTTTGGATATGAGAGAAAAATGAGACCGATGCCTACTTCTTTAAGTTGATTTCGAATTTTTAAGAACATCCACGTCAGCTGGGGGATTAGAACCCACTAACTCCAGGATTAAAGAGTAGTATCCCGCCCCTTCATCCACCGTTCGGTGAAACTATTAAAAAACATAAGTGAGTATACAAACGAAATAAAACTTTGTTCAAAACTACCATTTTTGTCAGCATAAAACATAATTTTTCTTAAGTCTTAGCTAAAAAATATTACTTGCATTCTTCAAAAATGTCTAGAATAAATCAACAGGAAACTGAAAATTGTTTAGTGGGATAGAGCACTTCCAAGCACTAAAAGGTTATTTATATAAAAATAATAGCACAAATATCTAAGCTTTTGAATAAGCGTTAAATCTGGACTACGTCTGAAGAAAATTCAAAGAATTATGCGGATAAATTAAGTGTGCTTCATTTAAGCTCTGAAAAGAATATCCTTCAAGTCTCGTTTTGCCCGAAATAAATATTAAAAAACATAGTTTGGTTGTTTTTCAAAATGAGCCTCTAAACACTGAGACTTCTTCAATGAAAATAAACGACTAAAGAAAACTGATGATATATCAATGTATAAAGATAAGATTAACTATCTTCAGTGGCTATCAAAGAGCTAATTTTAAAAAAACCCTTTGTTTAAGTTATATATATATATATATATATATATATATATATAGATGTATTTGTGTGTTTGTATATATATATATATATATATATATATATATATATATATATATATATATATATATATATATATATGTATTTGTGTGTTTATATATATATATATATATATATATATATATATATATATATATATATATATATATATATATCGGCTATATTCATATATATATTTGAATATAACAAAGAGGAATAAATTTCATTGGCTAAAATAAACTTCATATTCTTTTGAGATTAAACGGAAGAAATAGAAATACGCTTAACAATCAAGTTTTAAAATATTTTTTGCTACAAAATTTTATTTAATTATATCGTATGGAAAACATATATTATAAAATACCTTTTAAAAATTCTGTGCTTATAATTTTTTTTTTAAATATTAGCAATATATTTTTAAAATTCTTTTAGATTTTCTTACATATTACAAAATTTTATTATTATATTAGTACACTGAGTTTACAAAAATTTTGTGGGTTTTGTTTGAAAAAAATAGAAAGTAGTGTGTAAGTAAGAAACCATAAAAAATGAGAAATTTAAGAAAATTCTCTATATGGGTTTGTATGCATTATAATATATATATATATATATATATATATATATATATATATATATATATATATATATATATATATATATATATATATATATATATATATATATATATATATATATATTATATATATATATATTTATATATTATATATATATATATATATATATATATATATATATATATATATATATGAATAAATATATAAATATATATATATAATATATATAATATATATATATATAAATATATATATAATATTTAATATATATATATATATATATATTTTTATTTTATAATATGAAATATATATTATAATATATATATATATATTATAATATAAAATATTTTAATATATATTATATATATAATATATATATTATATATATTTATATATATATATATATATATTATTAATATTTTTAAATAGTATTTTTTCTGGTAATTTATTTGTAAAATTTTTTACTTTCAAAAGTAATATATTCATTTGTTATTTGATAAATATTAAAATGAAATATATTAAATTATTAAAATATTGGGAACTTAACAAATGTCTGTTTTTTCTTGAATGCCATCCCCATGTGAAATGAAATGAAAGTTCCGATAAATAATTAAATTGAAAATATTTTTTAATGTAACAAAGTAAATATTAAATTAAATCACTATAAAACTAAATGCTGTATTTGAGGGAAAAATTATTTTTTCTAGAATATATTGCATTATATAAAAATTTTTAACTTTCAAAAGCTCTAAATATCTTCTTTGTTTTTATCGACCATAAAAGTTTTAAACCATAAATAGTGCTAAAAAAATTGTACTTAAGCAATTTCGCAGGTACAGAAGAATTAACAATGATACAAACACTTCAGAAAAGTGTAAAAAAATAAGCATTGGAATCTCGTAAAGAAGTTTCAGTTAAGTTAACTGGGATTTTTTTTAATGAATTGGGTGCACGAAATGAAAATTTTATATATGTTTTCTTGCTTAAGCACTAGGATGAAACCTCTTCTATAAAATGTTTATTACATTACAAAAATATTTGATATTGCTAAAATTATACTACTATATCGTTTGTTGTTGAAAAGGATAAGTTGTTTTTACAATTAAATAATTGTAAATAATTGTTTTTTAACACTTTAAAACTGTTTTTTCACATAAATAAATTTTTAATTCATATTACGAATTTATCTTGAAATAATATTTTTATTTTAAATAACTATTGTACACGTGTCTTATGTAAAAATAAAAAAAATTAACTGGTTTTCTGATGAATATCATATATTTTACATGATTTAAATTGAATGAAACAAATCATAATATTACTTTTTTTTTATTAGATTAATATTTTTAAAGTGAAATTGTAATTACTCTCCAAATATATGAACTCCAAATATTTGAATACATATTATTTTGGATTAAGATTTGTTTTAAAGGAATGTTATCTTAAATATCTAAGGAATCAAGTTACTTCTTCTTTACTGTATTTTAATGTCAAAATGAGGCATCATTTTATTTATGTGTATGTAAATGAATGTATTCAAGTAAAAAATATTAGGAATTAAATAACAAATCTACTTTGAGTTGTAAAAGTTCGTTTATATTATTTAGATTTTATTAATAATTTGTTTTATGTTTAATTTTATTTTTTCTATAAATTGAAATGTGTACGATTGAAGAAAATGACAGAAAAAAACCTTTTCGTCTGTAAAAAAATTAAAACCATAATTTTATTAAATAATTTGTTACAATATGTGCATTATTCTCAACAAAGCTTTAAAAAATCATCTCAATATAGTCTGAAGATTTGAAAAGGAATTTACTTAACAAGTTTTTATCAAATTTATAGCAGATTTAAAATTTCATTTGTTATGATACGATTTCTTTATATTTTATTTGTCTTTCTTTTTACTTTCTAGTGCATCCTGAAATACATCTGAATTTCTGTTATAAAACATAATTTTATGAAAAATGAGAAAAATCAGTAAATATTTCATTGTAATACATTGAATTATTTTACCAAAGTACTTAACGATTTGTTGAAAAGAAAATAATTTTTCATTGATTCAAATGTTGCTTAACTTGTTTTTTATTTTTATAATTCTTAAAGGTTGCTAAGCATTTCATTTATTATCGATCCTCATTTAGATAAAATATAATTTAGTGACATAAATGGATGCAATTTCAGAAATCAGTAGAATCGTTTATTTACACGGAAAACACAGTTACAGAAAATAACTAATCTGGGAAAATATACTACGTCCCATAGTTTCATCAATATATTAAAAATAAATAAAGTATACTTTCTAGTGTGAATGAAACGTATAATATTACACATGTTTGGGGAACCTATCACTTCCCAAAACGTTGTCGTGCATCCACTAGTGTAGTATATATTCTAGAGGAGCATATATGCTAGAACTAATTTACAGCAATTTCACCCTGTTACATTACATGCAAGTTACATGCATTACGATAGTAATATGCCATTAGTGGCGGATAGATTTCGATAATGAAATGAATATATTCATTCCATGAGCAGCAGTACTTGTTCTATTTGCTGCGATATCCTCTGACTAATCTCTGGTCTTCATCAAAAGCTTTTATGAAAATTGGGTTACCTAGGTGTGGTAAGAGGAAGAGAGGGTTCAATATGAACATAATGTCTAGCAGGATCATTGTTGCAGGATCCCTGAAATATTTTTCAGGTGGTCACCCCATGTTATTGTTGTCTTGTACCATTTGGTGAAACCAAGTACGATTTAGGGCTAAGGAGTACGCTTTTCATTTTAACGAGCACCTCAAATGTGAAAGCATGACTTCTTGCTCATGTGGGTCGTCGTAATTTTGAAACAGGGACCAAACAGAAGACCCATAGTTTTGACCTGCCACCTCCAAAGGTATTGATTGAGAACTTGGATGACATTGTGACTACAAACATATTGTACGTGCCCCAGTTGCTTTTAAAGAAATAAGTGGAACTTAAACTGGCTCGGGCACCGAACCCACAACCCTTCACTTACGACAACATTGCCTTTGCCAACTGAGCTACAGCGACTTCCATTCCATACAAAATGCTATAGCGTGGTTACTTTCGTTGGTTCTTCTGCACAATATATTCAGTTGGCTAATTGTCAAACGTCGTGAAGTAGTTTAAAATATTCATATTACTAAAATTATTTAGTATAAATACAATAATATTAAAACAACCTTGGATTTTACAAGCTTATTCCTATACGGTCACCCAATCTTTAGTACTTTGTGAGAACAGAAACAATGATTTAGCAACTAACTCGGAAATCATTAGGTATATATTTCTTGCTTGGCTATGAAGCTGGAATTTGATCAGTTCAACCAAGAAAATAAGTCTGCCCATTTCATTTCATGGGGAAGTTGAAATCTCGTTTGTTTACCCCAAAAAAGTTAATTAGTAGTGACCTCGTATGAACACCACACATATTGAATGCAGTCTGCCAAAAACGGAAGTATCTAGCAAATTTGTTATGCAAACTTAGTAGGCAAAAATTTTGAGATCGATTATATTGATATTTTTATATATCAAATTCTTCTGTCCTTATGTTTGTAATAGAACTCCTCTTAAACGATTGGAGTGATTTTGATGAAATTTTGTGAATGTAATTCAGTTGCTTCGATAATGGTGTAGATTCACAATTTGTTTTTTTTTTTATTAAAAATACAGAATATTTTTAAAACATTATTTTCCTTACTTTTCCATCAAATTATAATTTATTTAAAAATATTTTACAATTTTCAGATTAAAAGTGTTAAAACAGGACAAGGAATGTCGGATCGTCTAGTTATATATAAAACAAAAAAAATTAAACTTTCAGTTATAAAATATTAAACTGTCCTTAAAAGAGTAAGCTTTCCAGAGGCTGT
>CM063505.1:191833855-191836355 GCA_032207245.1 Pardosa pseudoannulata
AATCGATGACAGGTCACTGACTCAGAAGAATTGTCTTAGTAAATAATATATAAGAATAATATTTTAAGCATTGTTTCAAAATTAAAATAAGGTTTTAATTTAGTTAAAACATTTCATAATTACATATAGTATATGTGTGGTTTTTAATTTAAAGAGCATTTTATGCAAAATTAAATGATAGGTAAAAGAGAGATAATTAAATATATTTCTGTAAACAATATTCACAAATTATATTGCGCATACATGCTCAATACCGAAACCCACCCTCCCTCACAGGATCACAGTAATCACAGATCGGCCAAAGCAGTTCTGTAAGAACTACTTGGGCCGGGCCCTCTAGTTCTGTAATACACGGGAATTTGGCATTACAACACTATGGAATTTGTTTGGCTCTAACATAGCAAAAATGATAATAAAAATGGGAAGGGGTGCTTGAGTTGGGCAGGGTGCAGTGCAATAATTATAGTAAAATAAAATAATAAAATGCGAAATTCAGATGGACGGTATGAAGTAAAGCTAGTAGTACACTAGAAGTGAGTATAATTTAAAGCGTTATGTTAAAATAATTGTAAGGTTTTGTTTTTTTTAAATTAAAGATTTAAGAGAGAGCACAAGGCTCTTGAAGAATTAAGAAGAACACACAAAGCGTAAGGTACAAAGCGAATTAAGAAGGGATTCAGGAGAGAAAATCTCAGCGAATCAAAAGTGAGAATGAGTACCAATGGTAATCTTTGTATTTGACCCATCAAGATGTGGCCGCAAGAAGCGCTGCTTCAGAATTTGGAATAGCTAGAGAGTTAAAGAGGGAATGCAAACATTGCAGTGGGGCAGGATCCAGAGAGGACCAATGAAATTACTGAAGGGGAGAATCACTAGCGAATAGAATCACTCGTTTTCTTGTGCTAAGATGGCCATCGGTGTTTTAGGATTATTAGAGCTTGTATAGTCATATTGAGCTAGTTCTATTAGGTGATCAATTTTGAGATTTTTATTAAATTTAGAAGCCAGATTTTGAAGAAAATTTGGAAAAGATTGAATTTTAATCACCCTCCCTTCTAGGTGCAGCTATTTTTATATATTTTGTATGTCAAAAGCCCTCTAGTGTCCACCAGAAAATTCCACAACAGCGCCATCTATTGGTTTACGAAAATCATTATAATCTATAATGTAACTAGAAAACTATGGCCACTGGCTTCCCTTCCAGGTGTAGCTACTTTTATTCATTTTGTAAATCAAAAGCCCTCTAGCGGTCACACAAAGAAATTCCATGAGAGCGCTATCTTGTGGTGTATATGTTGCATAGCAAACTACAGACTGGTAACAAGAAAAGTATTCAGTTTCTAGATGAAGATTCTTTTATAGTTTTTCGGGGACAAAAGCCCTGCATCGGCCACCAAGAAATTCCATAACAGTGCCACTTAGCGGAGTTACGAAAGCCATATGTTTGGAGTGTCTTGTAAAATGATTTCCAGATAATAATATAGAAAGAGAGTATTGAATGTATGGAGCATATTTTATTTTGTAATAAAAAAAATTAATGTTTATTAGAAAATTTTTCTCACTTTTAGGAAATTAAAATTTATTAGAACGGAAAAAATGTCAGTATTTTATGTCTCAATTTTCTATTGATGTAGATTTAAATTTTTATTACCCAGTATATTATTTCCGAGGGGTTTATAGTTAATGCTTAGACTTAAAATTTTAAACTACTGTTTTTCCTCTAAAAAGATTTTTTTATCTCCCTTAATATTTGATACCAAGTTATGCATCATCTATTATTCTTTATAATTGAAAAACTCTTGCGCAACACATGAAAAAAATGTTATCTTTATGAAAACACTTAACCGTGTTTCAAAGTCTTAAAACGTGATAAGCTCATTGAATCTTTTAGACAGAAAACAAACAATGCCTGCGATTTCCAATGAAAAAATGTAGTCTTTACTGCTAGGAAATTTAACATTACATAATTCATATAAAACTTTCCTAATTCAGTAAATCAAAATGTTCTAATAAAAGAGCTTTTTGATTAACTGAATAAAATCTTTATATGAAAGTTTTGCCTTTTATAAAGCTTTCGTAATATGTGTATGATGTATTAATATCATTTGAAGCTATCTATTTGTAATTCATTAATTATTGAATAATGTGTAAAGTCAAATTCTATGCATATTTTTTCATGTTTGGTGACATGATATACCTTGTAACTTTAATGTATATTATATCCAGCCTCGTGAAGTAATTCATCCAACCTAAGTAATAAAGGTAGACTACATTGGAGTTTTGAAAATATTTAACTCAAGTATTCTGTGTGTGTTTAAAATGCGTAAACTGTAAGAAAAATAAAATAAATATAGACTTAACAGTTAGGCTGAAATGTTCGTAGGCTGACACATAGATGTCACTACTAGTATTAAATCCATATGATTATTTGTTAGCTCCAATCTTCGAAAGACACGTGTATAAATTTGACAGCTGTCGGACCATTAATTTGTGAGATATA
>CM063505.1:191841355-191846355 GCA_032207245.1 Pardosa pseudoannulata
ATAGAAGAGAAATGCAAATTACACATTTAAAGTAAATAATTTATAAAATGAACAGAATACAGTTTTTAGTTTGTAGTTATTAAAAAGAAAAGAAAGAGCCATATATGTATATTTATGTTAGGAACATTATGTTATCAATGTATTGTATATCAATGTATAATAAAAATTAACCTAATTTTTATTTTTCTTTCAAGATAAAAATGTTTGAGCTAGAA
This sequence comes from Pardosa pseudoannulata, assembly GCA_032207245.1. Classification (NCBI taxonomy): domain Eukaryota; kingdom Metazoa; phylum Arthropoda; class Arachnida; order Araneae; family Lycosidae; genus Pardosa; species Pardosa pseudoannulata. The sequence continues at coordinate 191,841,571 of CM063505.1, forward strand.
ATTATAATGTCCGTTTTCTCTGACGCTATGTTTTCATGAAAAGATAATCAAAATGACTACCTTGTACCGAGAAGTGTCTGCACCTTCTGCACAATGTCTTCTTTGTTTAATCCAAGTGTGTACTATGCACGAAATTCAACACTCGCATGAAGAATATTGATTAAGACTATTTAACAAAAAGTAAAAAAAACGATGTATACCTCATGATGTCCATTTAATAAACCCGTAACAAAAACTACATAGAGGTATGATATGCTGATTTTGGTAACTACTTAATTGGTTACCCATGATAACTGATTTTCAGTTATATGCGGTTAATTTCCAAGTCTCGGATAACATCAGTATTTTTCCTCCCCATTTTATTCGTAGTAAAGGTAAAGTTCTTTTAGAACACATTTATACATTCCAAGTAAAGATTCTCAGCGTAGATTTTGTTAAAGGCTCAAAAACATTTCTTGTCAAAACACTAACTACTCACCACCGATTATAAAAAGGCTTAACTCCAGAGTCTAAAACAGTCGACTATGTAACACACTGTTTTCGAACATTTGGAGCTCTTTACCTGATAAGTTTTTTTTTAATGCTGTCCAGGTTTCTAAGACCACACAGTTACCTCACTGAAAAACCAGCAACCACAGCAGCTATCTGCAACTGACCTACGATAGATCCATAATGGTCCGAGATTAAATTTGTCCAAACCAGTAAGGAGCAAACTCCACTGAACTAAACTCAAGACTACCAGGAAGGGGGGAAGACCCAAATCCCTCTGGTGAACCTTGGGTGTGTGAAACCCGTGTATACATGAAAGAGATATATCCCTGAGGAGGTTGTTTCTCATTTAGTATTACCCAGAGGACACGTACGTCTTGATCTCGTGGCCCGAGACGCGAGAGCCGTTCTCCCCCGCTATACTGATAAAGAAACATGTCCTTAAATTCTTCAGATGGCAATACATATTTAAAATTATTTGTAGAAAAAAAAAACATTTGATTATTTTAGGTAACTTTATAAGGCAATTTTTAAAGCAGTGGTAAGTCACCCATGATCCCTATATATACCCCTAAGATTACATACCCTATCGAACCGGAAGGATCCTGTTTTGAACTGCAGCTTCATGAAGACTTTATTAAAACCCCTATTTAAAAAATCATTGATAATGTACATACACACCACGTGTAAGAACTCATACAAACCGCATGAAGTTCCTACGTCATTACTACGTATAAAGACTCACTTCTAAGCAATAATTGATTAATAAGTTCTTTCTGCAATAGAGTCTATTTACTTTCATATTCTTTCTCTTATTATTTATTAACAAATATTTTTAATCTTGGTATCTGAAATAATGCTCTCTGATTTATTATAAAATATTATTTAATTTATTTGTCTCGGGAATATACCTAGTAATGGATCAGTTCACTACAACCATGATGAAATATTTTACTTTGCAATGAAAAATATATATATATATATATATATATATATATATATATATATATATAATATATATATATATATATATATATATATATATATATATATATATATATATATATATATATATATATATATATATATATAATATATATATATATATATATATATATATATATATATATATATATATATATATATATATATATATATATATATATATATATATATATATATATATATATATATATATATATATATATACATATATATATATATATAGAGAGAGAGAGAGAGAGAGAGATATATAGATAGATATAAATGTATATATATATTTGACAAAATCAGAAATATCTAAATATTTCTCTCTTTGTCTTTATATCTCACTTATATATTATATATATATATATATATATATATATATATATATATATATATATATATATATATATATATATATAATGTAAACAAATTTCGAATGTTCAATATCTTAACGTTTTTCTTTTCCGCTTAATTTTAGCCTTCCAATGTTTACTTCAATCATTTCGAAGTAGATAGGGTTTTTAAAAAATAGATTAAAACTTAGAGGTTAATTATTGCCAAGTAAACTAAAATCTCTTTGAAACTCAACTATTCTAAATATTTTTTCCCTTTTTTGAAATACATGCACTTTTTTCGTTGGTTGAAAATACCACATTTTTAATTTTGATATGTTTTACTAAACATATATATTTCGTTTATACAATTCCAGTATCTGTAAACAAGCTATTCTTTCATTTCATGATAGCTAATGTATTACGTAGCTACTGTCTTCATGAGTATAAGTACCAAGTATAAGTACACTTTATTGTGCACGTAATTACACTGCAGACATATTAGTAATTTTTCAGCCCATACGTTTAAATAACTGAATATATATATACATATACATATATATATATATATATACATATATATATATATATATATATATATATATATATATATATATATATATATATATTCTAACATGAGCCACTGTGTATAAACGACACTATATCTCCAATTTATTCCATGCCTAATCTGGTACTTTTCGGTTTGTAAATGACATAACAAAACATAATAGCCAATATATACAAAAATATTAATCTTGTGCATTATCGTGCTTAAAGTAATTGACCTAAATTAGTTATTTGATATTTTGTTCAGTGATTCTACCTTTCTTAAAACATAAAATTCAATTCAGATTTATTGCTTAGAAATTAAATTTCTTTCCAGTAATATGAAGTCGTAATGAGATTTTATAAAATTCTGATTTTAGTAAGTTCAAAAGTACCCCGACATAATTTTATTTCCTATTTCTATTACTTTACTATAATGACATTGTAATGGGGAACTTATCCTTCAAAAGATATATTTTATCATCCATTTTTAATACCAGTGGATTCTGTAAAAAAACATGAAACAGTAAGAATAAACTTGATACTGAATTTAATAGAGTCAATTAATACTGTTTATTTTGCTATATCTATTAGTTAAAAGACAAGTTGCACAAGTTTTCTATACATATTTTCCATTTCTTTGAAAAGATAATTAAATTATTTTACTTTTAAATGTTTAATAGCAATTTAAATTTTTTATATATTTTAAACTGATGAACTGTATAATATAGCTATAAATATATATTAGCGGAGAAAAATAAAACAAAAAAATCGTGAAATTAGTATCTGGAAGTATACACGTTGTGAAGACTCCCCTTTGTCCGAGCACGTGCCAAAACAGCTGACCAGAGCACACCTGTTTACCTGGACAATAGTGTGGCGTCGCAGAGTCTGGGACCTTGACTATCGGACTGAATAGACGAATACGCCCCTGCTGGATCTCGTTAATGAATGCTCGGAAATTCCGTGAAGGGACAGCCAGCGAATGAGAATTCAGCTAAAAAATATAACTGTAACTTTAGCTGGAGTTCTCAAGTAACTGGGATCTTAACTGACCCAAAAAACAATTGGCGGAACCGTAACTGACCCCCCAGGTATAAAAAGCCTACAATTTTGCGACTCAGGGCTTTTTCGTCATTTGTTTCGGAAGTGTGTTGACCTCGTGGAGGCCTCGCCTTTTTTTACCAGAGAGCTTGCTAGTTCGGGAGATTCGTAAAGTCCGCTCATATACGGAGCTGCAGAATCTCGAATACCAAACAATTGATAAATTGGGTTTGATTGCACCCTCAAAAGCCTCCCCATTTGTAAAAGATTATTAAATCTCTTAATTTTCTTTCGACTGTGATCGTCCTGAGGAAATCTTACTGGCAACCGTCCTTTGCAGTTCTGCAGGATTCAGGAATTAACGTTCCTTTGTAAATAGCCGTATTTAATCCAGAATTAAAGTGAATTTCTAGTGTTATCTTAGACTGTGATCCATTATTCACGTTATCTCTCATTTGAGAATATTGAAGGCGTCACAGTGTTAATTAATATTTACTACACCGTGTAGTAAGTCCCACAAGTAGTAATGCTTGCACCTACTCAAATTGATTACATTTACAATAACTACAATTTTGAAGACCTATTGCTGAATGAGTAGGGAGCTGCTCATGAGTTCGAGTCCCTCTACTAGCATGGAAATTCGTAGCCAATAGCATTCAGAAGTAGCAAGATGTACCGGTCTCATTAATTCTAGTGTAGTGTGAAGACCCCCATTGTTCAAAAGACTAATGACCGAGCCAGCATTTTAGCAATTACGTCTGTTCATATAAGAAACGACAGGGTCTCGGACATCAAATGGAGGATAAATTGGGTTCGTGTTGGACACTGCAAAAGCCTCCCCATCGTGTGAGTATATTTAATTATCTTTTACAACTGTGATCATCGTGGATATGTTATCCATGCAACAATCCTTTACATTTCGAATATTTTGGGATATTAGAATCCCTTTGCATATAGCAATTATTTACTCCAGAAAATAAAATTGATTTCCAATTCTGTTAAGTCTGTGATACATCTTCACTCACACTACTTCTTCACTCAAGAATGTTGAATGCGCCACAATAGCAAAACATTTGACCTTAGCGATCTCCAAACTAATCAAGTATACTAATGCTTCGTACTCATAGACTTGGGGCATCAATACACCATCAAATCACGAATAAATCATATTTATTTAACTATTCAGAACAAGTATGCTTACTAAGGGTACAAAAATCGAAAATGTGTTGTTCTTACTACTTTCGATGTCACCTGTATTGCTCGTTCTTATCATCTTGACCATAGCCCCCCCCCCCTGTCATGACACAAATGATAATATATGCATCAATGTTGTCTCTCTCACCTTATGACAGAAATCCTTCTTTTATAAAGATTCTCTAATTTAAAA
>CM063505.1:191851355-191883855 GCA_032207245.1 Pardosa pseudoannulata
TGAGGTTAACCTCATGTCATTTTCCAGTAGTTATTTATGCTACTGAAAAAAAATCAAATCCAACGAGATTTTTCTCATTCTGTGCTCCCGTAAAACAGATTCCAGAGGTAAGAAAAGATACTATTTACCAGTGCACAGAATGTCAGGTATCACTTTGTGTTGTCCCTTGTTTAAAAAACTATCATACAAAGACTAATATTTAACTTTTTGCAATTTGCCCAGATAACTGGGGATTGTAAACTAATATTAAAACTAAATGTTTTTACACTTGTAAAAACTTAAAAATTCAACTTAAAATCTACATATTTTGTTTTGTTTGGTTTCCTTGTATTTATTATAAAAAATGTGAGGATTTTTTGTAATTTTTCCTCAAAACATTTGTAAGGGAAGCAGTTAAGGTTGTGTTTGTTCCTAAAATTTTGAAATTTCTATGAGTCTTAATTGTTTAATTGACTTGTAATCTCATGTGTCATGAAATAAACGCGTAAGATAGCTATGAGCAAAATGCTTATTTTTAGGGCAGGTCTGATACAGGCATACAGAAATGACAGAAAAATTTGTAGTCGTTGCAGCCTTGATTACCAGATTTGAAGTATATATTCATTTGGTTGTGGAAAGCTTTTAAATCCCATGTCTATCAATCCAGTCCAGTAACCCTTTAATAATATCCAAGGTATTCTTTTGAACCAACAATACCTTTTGAAGAAACGGAAAGCTCTATTAATTTGAGAACAATTACTTATGTCTTCCTCAGTTTTGACCTGAGCATTGAAGAGGGAATAGTAACTTTATATTATTTTGTGAAACACTATAACGATGAAATATTCTAGTATAACTTAGTAAAGTACAATAATCATTTCGTTTACAACTGATGTGAGAGTTACCAAGAACTATATGATTATTTCAATATTTAGAATAAACGGAAAAACTACTTTTTTAAATATATAAGTAATAAAAATACTTATATTATTATATAAATAGCAAGAATTTATAATTAACTAAGTAATATAAGTTTTAAGTATAGTCATTAATTAGTGACAACAAAAGTGATGTCCATGTTTCATTCAGTCAATTATCTTGCTCTACGCCTTTATAGAACTTATCTTTTTTTTAATCGTTGTTTAAAAGGAAAAAGACAATATTATTACTTCTAAAAATAAACCTAGAATCTACTGATAAGTAAAAGAAAAACAATGAAGGGATTTATCTTTTATAATCTTCTCTTTATCAGTTTTATCCTGAAGTTTTCAGGAATTTTGAGATAATTGTTTTCGGTTAAAATTTATATGTGTTTATAACACACACACACACACACACACACACACACACATATATATATATATATATATATATATATATATATATATATATATATATATATATATATATATATATATATATATATATATATATATATATATATATATATATATATATATATATAATAAATATATATATAATATATATATATATATATATATATATATATATATATATATATATATATATATATATATATATATATATATATATATATATATATATATATATATATATATATATATATATATATATATATATATATATATATATATATGTAATATTAAAATCCCTTATTGACGTATTTTAATATTAAATTAATAACTTTTGTTCATAAAGTGAGTTCGGGGTTTGCGCGGTAATTCTGATTTTTTCCTCCAGACACGTTATAGACTTAGTTCAGTCTCTCTCTGGACTGCTTTAGCCAATAGTTAGCGAGTTCTCTTTAAACATGTGTATTTTGTATCACGTGATCAATTGTGCTTAGGGATTATTCGTAGTCTTTTACCTCAAGAATCCCTACTTGAAAAGTGTATGTGCGAGATCACATTGCCTGTTTGCACGAAGTTCTAAAGCTGTCTGCCTGATGTACGGATTTCATGTTTATTACCAGAAAGACTGTGTTGTGATTTTGAATGAGTCTCGCCGATATTTCAGATATATATATATATATATATATATATATATATATATATATATAATATATATATATATATATATATATATATATATTTATATATAATATATAATATATATAATTCTATATTTTTAAAATTCTATATGTCTATATGTTTTTTATAAATCTTTTTTTGTTTTTTTAATATTATAGGTATATTTTATATATAATGTTTTTTTTATATTTTTTTCTTTTATATATTTCTTTAATTAATATATATTTTATTTATATTAATATCCTAATTTTTGTTTTATATATATTATATTTATATATATTTTAAATTTCATAATTATTCAAAAATTATATATATATATTTATTTACAGTGATTCTCAGAAGACTCGCAACGTTCATTGATTGTGTGTTATTGTAATTGTAATGATGAAACAAACATAGTAATGACTGTGCTAGTATTGATACATGATCGAGTTGCTGATATGCTGCACTCTAAATCACGACTTTCAGAGACAGCCGGTTTTGATTCCGGTTTTGAAATGTTTTAAATAGGCGAGCACCAAGGTTCGAAGCGTTGTTCAGTTGTTCGGCTGTTCCGAGATTTTTTGACTGTTCCTTGCTAGAAGAGCGCAAGGTTCAGATGTGTGTTTTGTAATTGTAATTATGTGAAACAGAAATAAACGTAGTTGGTCGAGGTTGTTGATATTTGTTGGTGATATGCTGCACTCTAAATACTCCTAATTCGGACTCTCAATGGATACGACAACATTCCGAGGGTGATAGATGATGTGACGGCTACGATTTGTCACAGGTTCAGATGTGTGCTTTGTAACTGTAATCATGTAAGAATTGAATAAAACCATTTAGTTAGTTGAAGTTAGTCATAATTTGCTATAGCGAACTCCCAATGGACACGACTACATTCCCGGGGTGAAAGATGATGTGACGGCTAAGGTTCGTCACACACACACACACACAGATATATATATATATATATATATATGTCATGAATGAGTGGTTAAGGTATGAAAGACACATTTAATTTAATATATAAAAAAATTCTTTCTTGTAATCCTTCTGTCCATGGCAATGCCATTTAGATATCCTTTGTACTCATATTTTGCTAAGACAAGATTGGAGGAAGTTATCACCCGAGTTCCCGCTCAGAACTGTGTCTTTTGGCTTTGTTACCTAAGCAAAACTCCAATGTCAATCACCACGTCTGCTTTTTTACTCTGTATAGTGAAGGTCGAGGGTGTGTCTTTCGCCAATTACGTTGTCGTTAATGAGTTCTAACTATTTTTAATTATAACTCTCTTAATTCTTAACCTCCATTTTTAAACGTGACATATATATATATACACAAATACATAACAAAATCATATAACACACAAATACATACATACATGCAAGACGCGGTAGCTCACTAATTATTTAATAAAACATATTTAAAGACTGACACCCCCCCATATATATATATATATATATATATATATATATATATATATATATATATATATATATATATATATATATATATATATATATATATATATATATATATATATATATATATATATATATATATATATATATATATATATATATATATATATATATATATATATATATATATATATATATATATATATATATATATATATATATATATATATATATATATATATATATATATATATATATATATATATGGTATAGAGCACTACGTTAGATATATTATAAGGTTAATTATAGCTTAATCTACTGATTGTAGCTTTTAACTTTTAACTTAGATACATAGAGAAAGTTGGATTAAAACGCATTAAATTTTTATTATTTACCCCATAAATAAACTGTTTTACTTTTGGATGGAACATTTGAATTACTAATATAAAATGTTATATACCTACAAGCATCATTTTAAAATTATTATCCCAGTCTTTGTAAAGTTTAATTAATTTGTCACTTTGCATAACAATAACACAAAATTATTAAGTTATTTATTTATTAATCAAATTTAAACTTCCCAGTTTCAAGAAAAGAAATTTTAATTTAGTTAAAAATGAGACAATAGTAATTAGCAAATTTAAAACTGTGTCCAGACTTTGCTTTTTTATGGATATTTTTGACTTGCTTCAAAAGAACATGATTGTACGTCAGGATTACTGAGGACTATAAAGTGAAAAAAAATTGCATTTTAATATTTCATAGAAAAGTGAGCTTATTATTTATTTTTTCACACTATTATGTAAATATTAATTTATTGAATTATATAAAAATTATATAATATTATATATATATATATATATATATATATATATATATATATATATATATATATATATATATATATATATATAATATTTAATAATAATTTATAAATTTTTATTATTTTTATTTTATTTTTATTTATTTTTTCTAATATTTATTTATGTGCTTATTTCTTTTTATTATGATTAATAAAATAACCTCTTTGAAATCACCCTCTTCAAAATTCTGGAATAAATATTGTTTTAAGTTATTGTGAGAAATATGAAACATGAATTCTTGATATGCCTCAGAACTGAATGCTGTAACTCTAGCGCATTTTTAATTATACTATTTATAATTATATTACTTAATTTACTGATTTTAATAGTTAAAACATTTGAAGCAATATTTTCAAATTGTGTAAACATTTACCCAAGAGTAAATTTCTGTATGATTTTGTGTACGTATTGCTAGTAATTTAATAATAGAATTTCACAAATTAATTTTAATTTAAATTAAGTTACATAAAAATTTAGAAACTTGACTTTCTGTGGATGTATAATATATTTTTGTATAAGTTATACGCATATTATGATTTTAAATGAAAAGACAATGTATTATTAGTATATTTTAATAAACATATTTTTTCTCTGTGAGATTTTTATTGTTTTATGGTGAGTGCAGGGATCTACCACATGTAAAAAACTTTATCTTTAAATGATAAAATTATATAAAAAACTTGCACGGTCCGGTTTTCACATTTTACTCTGTTGGGTTCCCAGTCACGTGGGTATCCCGGGCAATGAAAAAGCTGACGATCTGGCCAGACATGCTACTGTCCCCTACCCTGACACCATCCCATATGAAGATATAAAAAAGTCTATTGCTTTGGTCACCATGGACCGCTGGAAAGCCGACTGGAATCTTGAAGCGGGAAACAAGCTTCATTCTATTAGGCCAACTATTTCCTTTTGGACATCACTATCTAATCGCAAATTAGATGTCATATTAACTCGTCTGTGTATCGGTCATAGTAGACTGACCCATAAACATTTACTACTGTCTGAGCCTGCTCCAAACTCTGTTCCTTTTGTCACACTCATCTCACTGTTCATCATATTTTAACCTCATGCACTCTTTTAAAACGTTTTTATTATACTTATTTTAAAACTTTTAATCGTTGTTTGAATGAACTTTTAGGCAAAACTCCTCATCCCAAACTCTTCAATTTTCTGATCCATATCAATGTTTTAAACCTCATTTAATGTTTTCTAAATGTTTTAATGTAAATCTTTGTCTACATCGATTTCCCTTGTATTTTTTTCTTAAATTTTGACTAGTACTTTCTGTTACTTTTAAATTGTTTACTTTATTTTATGTGATAATTTGTTTGGCGCAGCATGTCCTCACTTGGATTTTGCGCCAGTAAACCCCATACCAACCAAACAAATGATTATCTTTAAAACATCTATATATATATATATATATATATATATATATATATATATATATATATATATATATATATATATATATATATATATATATATATATAAATGAATTTGTGTCTGTCTGTACTCTATAGACTCAAAAACCATGTATCCAATTGCCGTGAAAATTTGGGAAATGTTTAGGTATATTCCTGGGAAGGTTTTTGTAAATTTTTAACGTTCGAAATCCATTCTTTCCCCCTTTTTCGAGCATTTCATGTTATTATTCCAATCATTATTTTCCCCGGTTAAAAGCAAACGATTACATTTTTAATTTATCGCATGATAACTAAGTGAAAGAAGCAATATTTCTAGCAATATGACGTCATCAAAAGTAATTGTTTTAAACGTAGTTTTCCTCGATTAAGAGCAGAATATTAAAATTTCTAATTTATTACATAATGCATAGGTGAAAATGATATTTTTCTATCATTATGACGTCATTCCTTTAAATATTTCATTTATTCATTTCTTATTTTATATTATTTAAACATCGTCTGCGTAGTATCCATTCGATTTGACCTGGAAATTGAGATATAAAGTGATTCACTTTCACTTCTATGTGACTCAAATTATAGCATTTTTTTATGAGAACTAATTTTAAATTTAATTCTTGGTTAATTTTTAAGTTGCAATAAAATGTTTATCCACAACATTCTAACAACTAAAAGTACAAATTTCAGTGACTCTCACGGGCAAATAAAAACCTATCATTTTCTAGATTTATCTTTATATTCATATGGTTGTCAATATGAATGTGTGTTTCTGTTTCATACAAAACCATGTAGTTTGTCATAAATTTCCTTAATTTTAGACAACATTTATTTATATCACCAAATTGCACTGTTTCTGTCAAAACCTCTGCTTCCTATTCTAACAGGTAATATGGCAAGATCTGTTAACTTTGCTAATCAACCTACAGTAGTAATACAGTAATGTAATTTAGGGTTAAACTTATATTTTACCATAAAAAGTTTGAGCAAATTTAATATAAGACAAATCCGATTATAAAAACTGAATAATTTTATAATACTCCTATGATAGAAATATATAAATATGCCAATGACTCGAACTGAACTGTGACGAATTTAGAGAGTTATTCAAGAAAAATAAATATTTGTTTAAAAGTAATATATTAAGTTCACTGTAGCGAAGCACGGGTAAACTTGCTAGTTTTAATATAAATATAAATTAAAAGAATAATATTAAAGATAAAAAATGTTAAATTATTTTATCATATTGTTAATGATTATTTTATGATTAATAAGTTATTATGATTAATGATAATTTTACATAATAATTAAGGACTCATTTATCATTTTAAATAAAGCTAAATAAAATTTATTTATCTTTACTAAGATAGCATGCATACTTGCAGCAAGTTTGATTTTCCTGGATAACTTCTTGTCATAACAAATTTGTCCCGACAAACGTGGAGTAAGACTCATGCAAATTTAGATGGAACATATAGCGACCATTCCTATGCAACTCTATTTTGCTGCAAAACTGTGGCAACCTTGTCATGACAACCTTAAAATAAGCGAAAATTCTTAGACTTTCTGCAGTCTTGTTTGAAACTTGCAGAGAAAAGAAAGACTGCTGCAAGTTTGCTGCAAACTAAATTTGTTATCTGAGTAAAATGTCTTTAAAAAACACAATTTGAGATTAAGAAACTTTATATTAAATTTTTATTTAAACATTTAACTTTCTTTAATACAATAAATCATACTGTCTACATTTGTTAAAATATCAATTCGAGCTTCCTATGTCTCACTATATTAAAATTTATAGTGTTCGAACAGCAGCTGGTTTATTTTAAATTTCAAAGACTTTAAAGTTCCTGGGCCTACCTTAGTATTTTTTAACTTTATCCAATTATTATTAGTGAAACCAGTAAGAGTAATATTAAAAGTAGGTGCGTTCATATAAAAAGATTATTAAATTTCCTTACTTTATTTAAGACACAAAAGTTTAGAGTTGCAATAGATATTACAGTCGGAAATAAGAGTGTGAGCGACGAATCTTCTAATTAATGGAAGTTATTTCTTCAGTTAATTAAGAGATATAAAAATAGCAAAATAATTCCTAATCACATATGAATACTTTTCGCTAATGATTTTAATTATATATATTTTTTTCAAGAACATAATGTTTCTTTTACAAATGAAGAAAATACGAGTAGATGTAGATATCTATGTTATTTAAATTTCATCAGAATCTAATTAACATTTCCTGAGGAGAAATGTATTCTTTTATATATTGATTTTTCTTCTAATTTCTTTTATTTTATGGTCACCTAAATTGTGTCTTTAATTTCTCTAAGATAGATTTATATTTCGCACTCATTAAGAATTTTATTTCGGGCAGATATTCTTTATTTTAGCATCTTGTATTACACCATCCATTTTTTATTCTGATATATATATATATATATATATATATATATATATATATATATATATATATATATATATACATATACATATATACATATACATATATATACATATATATATATACATATATATATATATATGTATGTATATATATATATGTATGTATGTATATATATATATATATATATATATATATATATATATATATGTGTGTGTGTGTGTGTGTGTGTGTGTGTGTAGGGAAAATTCTCAGGGGTTTTCAAAACTTAAATCAAGGGTAAAAATTCCCGCGTCATTTTTCATTCCCCTTTTTAACCCCTAACCTAAATTGTCAGCTAGGGCCAAGTAGGATTATAATTGGTCAGGCCCCTTCTCCGAGTTCGTAAACTGTAGCCCAAGTGGTCAATTTAGGCTAGGGGTTTAAAAGGGGAAAGCAAAATGACGCGGGAATTTTTACTCTTGATTTAAGTTTTGAAAACCCCTGAAAATTTTCCTTACATATATATATATATATATATATATATATATATATATATATATATATATATATATATATATATATATATATATATATATATATATATATATATATATGTGTGTGTGTGTGTGTGTGTGTGTGTGTGTGTGTGCAATCAAATAGTATCATCCATGTATTTTTTTACCACATGTTGGCTACACTAGTATCATCCATACATTCGTTTGTTACCTACTAGCAACATTAGACTTATTGCTGGCAAGTATGAACTCAAGTGTCCGAAGTTTTAAGGTAAATAAAGTTTTTATTTAAACTATAATGTGCTTTTATCCTATTGTTTACATATATGGAAGAGACCTATCCATCTATAAAGATGAATAAGTTTCAGTTCATATTAAAAACAGTTTTATTTCACTACATCTAATATGAACCTATTTACCTAAGGGAACTTTATGAGTATCCTTTATTATTCTTTTTCAAACTATGTAATTTAAGCGGTCATTACGAAACAAGAAAATGTACATCCTTTCAAGTGATTACTTGTTTCAAGAATATTGGTGTTTGAAATTCATTTAATACACATTCGAAAATGTAGATGGATCATTAAAAACATGGGAAGATCCATTAGTTTTTTTTTTATATAGATAATGATATGTACTACTAAATTTAATTAATTATGTCTGATTTCTAAAATGTAACTTTTTCTCTCATAAATGAGATAACATTTTAAAGTCAATATGTGGTATAATTGCTTTACTTTAAACTGAAAGAACATTTTGCTGCCTTCAAATTTTATCTGTTTTTCATCTGTTTCACTGGATTGTTTCTTTATCATTCTATTTTCTATATTATGATTTGCAAAATGTTAATGTTCTTTTTAAAATCTCTGATTTATGGAATTTTTAGATGAAAAATATATTTTCAAATCAACATCTTTTGATCCTAAAATTCAATAAATTCATTTCGATCTATATTAGGACCATCTGTAGTTTAATGTCATTATAATAATCAATACTGCTAGGTTTTCCATAGACAGGGAATTTCTCGACGTGGCACAAGCAAAGCACATCTAACTTTTGGAATACTTTAGTGATAATATGCTGACGACTATTCAGAACATCTGAATGTAATGGAGATTTTTCTTGTCCCTTCATTACATATTTCTCTCGTGTATTGTATATTTGGACCTAAATTTTGTGTCCTTTTTTTCGCATATTGCCCCTTGCAGGTGCAGCTCTAACAGTTTTCTCATGATAGCAGTTTTTATCTTCAAAGAGAGCCGCCTTCAATATGGGACTAAATTTTGGACTGAGCTTCCCATTCTAACCACCTACATCGTCAGGCATTAAACATTTTGGCCTTAATTTGCTCGTATTCCTACACGTTGAAGGCAATATGTTTCGGTTTTTCGCTGACAGCCGCACTTTTTGAACAGTGCCGCGTTTTGGTGTGTTGCTAAATTCCGCTCAGCATAGCCCTTGGCGAATTTTCACCGCAATGAATGCATCTCCATACAATTGGCCTTTCAGTTCTTCTCGTTTCATGTCTCGTTTTATCATTGGTCAGAGTCGAGGGAGTCCTAAGCCTCGTTGAGAGCGCAGGTTTCCTTATCGTCTGAGAACCCTCTTACTGGCTGTGTTTGGGGCGCTTTCGGGATGAGCGCAGTCGAATATTTTTCATAATTTTTAGAATCAATGAAAATTTTTAAGAATCTTGCATACGTGTTTTACTTGGGACAATTTTTCTGTGAAGCCCATCTCGATCTTTGTCCAGCCTTAGAACTCTCGCTTTGTTTCTGTTTTACTGCGACGTTCCTTGAGTTTTTTTAAATAACCAACGCCTCTTAATCATTGAAAGAATATCTGTTACCCACTAAAGGATCAGGACAGAAGTGAAATAAGCTATTTATACAATATTAATAAGAAATTACTTAAGATGGAATAATAAAAAAGAGCTGTGCCTCTAAATCGGCGTTTGTTTTCATCTACCTTCACTCTATCTGAGATGACTTCTTTTACTTCTGGTCCTGCCTTACTTGTAGTACCGACTTCCTATCTACATAAAGCCCTGACTCCAACCTACAATAGTTACTGAAATACTTTCCTTACAATTTAAATCGGTAATACTTCTGATGGAGTTTTAAAATAGATGTACCTTATTAAATATCATAAAATTCTAAATAGGTATTGCGTAATTAGAAAGTGGAATGTGTACGGAGCAATTAATATGGGAATCAGAAATTAAAAAAAGCTTGCAATGGTACAAGAGAAGAAAATGATACTAATATTCTCTTCGAGGATTTAGAGGAAAATATCTGTCGATTACTATCTACTGTGGGTTTCCAATGTGTAATTTAAAGACATTATTTTTTTCTACTACTTCAATACATTATTTGGTTACGAAATTCACAGAATATCATAGACACTTTGGTAAAATATCCCTGTAAGACTGTTTTACCATTTCATTTCATAGTACTAACTCATGATAGACAAAGACATTCCAATTACAAAAGTCACCAACAGCATGACATTCATATTTGTTTAGATCCTACATGTCCGGTATTATGTATTTTTTAAAATATTTAAATAGACCAGAGAGTAGTATACTGGGTAATGGATATTTTGTATTCTTACTTAAAAAGTGTTTGCAAACTTAGTATCAAAGTTTAAGAACGCGTCTTATCAAGCTCAACAAGAACTTTTAGTGTTACATTGTAATTCGCTGACGGACGGCATTTGAACAAGCTCACATCAGCGGTTGTAACTTGGATAACAATGGCCACACTAAAGTAATAAAATGTTGTTTTGTAATGATGCTGCTAGATAATTTCAGTAGTCGCTACTCGATGCAGCTTTCTTTAGAACACCATTTTAGTATACTCACACACACACACACACACACACACACACATATATATATATATATATATATATATATATATATATATATATATATATATATATATATATATATATATATATGGGTCGGTGTGAGAAACTAACTTACAATAACGTACACATAACTTAAAAATACTGTAGAATGTAGTAGCCGAGTTGACTGATGCAGACGTTCACTTACAAAAACATCTTTTATTTATAATATCAAAAAACATACAAATCCCTATATTGAATAAGAACACAGAACACAGAAAATATATGATGATATATTACATCACGATTTCAAAGGAAAAGCCACGAAATCTTTGTGCTAGTCCTTTTATTAACTTATAGAAGGGGAATGGCTCCAGGAATAATGTCATTCCCGTATCAAATAACTTTAATTAATTCTAGTTTATTCTAGAAGATATAGTACGTCACAATACGCGGGAAAAATGAATGAACGAAGCTACGATTCTAAATTCAAGGTGCCAGGAGATAAGTGTACACCGTGATTATTATGCTAAATGTGATTTAGAATTTGGTAATAGGGAATTTAGATTATCAATGGAAAATAGAAAACATTTTAATTAGGATTTTACTTTAATAGAATTTTATTCTTACACACACAGATATATATATATATATATATATATATATATATATATATATATATATATATATATATATATATATATATATATATATATATATATATATATATATATATATATATATATATATAATATATATATATATATATATATATATATATATACATATATATATATATATATATATATATATATATATATATACATATATATATAATATATATATATATACATATATATACATATATATATATATACATATATATATATACATATATATATACATATATATATATATATATATATATATATATATATATATATAATATATATATATATATATATATATACATACATATATATATATATATATATATATATATATATATATATATATATATATATAATATATATATATATATATATATATATATATATATATATATATATATATATATATATATATATATATCTGTGTGTGGTGTATAAAAGAAAGAAGTACCATATTTCAGTATATACTCATTTGTTTTACAATTGAAAAAAACTTTGAGTAATGAACGTTACACAATTTATTTCAAATGTTCATATCAATTGTTTAAATGCACAATGTACAGTACTTATGTAAGATTTATCGAATAAATCTCATTGAGAAAATGACGTAAGTGCGCTATTTATATTACTATCTAATTTGGATATATCAACGCATTGCTCTAAAGGATCTACAAATTTATACAAATTCGGATAAAATAGGTATAGTTAAAATGTGAAAATAGGCTTTTATTGAAAAGAACTTGGAGGTAGGCAGTAGATAATTGCTAAATTCAATTTATATTTTGCTGTTATTTCAATCAGTCTGAATGTCATTTGAAATAATTGCCTGAGACTCTTGCGATTAGCTTTTAATGCTTGATTTATTTCCTCAGAGATTAAAGCTAATTCCAAATCTACAAAGCCTCGCTCCTTCGCAATATACATTAATTAAAGACGGAGAGGTTTTAGAATACTTTACACTGACGGCGGTACTATTATCTCTTTCCTATAGCCTATCTTTCTTTCTAAAATCAATTATTTTGATTGCAAATTGCAGATTTATGCGACGTAAACGTAAAACGGTTGGCAGACGGTAAGCCGGAATTAATGAAAAGAGGAGATTTAGACCTTTAGTTCTGTACCTTTTGGTGTCGGATATATCAGCCAAACTATTTATACCTCAAAGTGAAAATTGTTGTAGGAAATATTCTAGATCAATGGGGTTTCATAAGAGAAAAAAAAGAACATTTTCCGGTAATTATTCACAGTAACGTAATTTCATATCTTGAAGATAATCTAATTTTTTCGTGTTAAAATAGTAATTGCATCTTAGGAAATTAAGTGTTAACATGTATACATATACATGCATACATACATACACACACACACACACACACATATATATATATATATATATATATATATATATATATATATATATATACATATGTAATCCAGGAATTATAAAACTGCTGCACACATTTGACATCAAAGCCTCTATTGATTTTACTTGCCCGGGTTACTGGGGAAGAAGAAGCCTGATCAGATTAAAAGAAATAACGACGCAGTCAGCCTACATTGATGAGAACGGCACAAGTCAAATTAAACCTTTATGAATGAGCTGCTAAAAAAAAGAGAAAGACAAAAATTACTTTGCTCGAACAGAGGTGTACCCAAGAGTTAAGACAGAATTTTTCCAAGAAAGAAGAAACTTAGCGAATTTAAGTCAGGAGAAAAGCCGAGCAATTTGCAGGCGACACGTGTTAAGCCATTTACCTGGAAAATGTGTTGAGTGGGCAGAAAATTTACATCTATTGGACATAAAGCTTTGCGAAATGTATTGAAAGAATTTAAATCGATCACACTAGTTTGATTAAATTATTTTGAGGATTCGAAATATATTTTAAGGAATTAGAATGGGAGAGAACATTTTTTAAAGAAAAAGAAAAGTGAAATATTTTTTATATTACACACACACACACACACACACACACACACATATATATATATATATATATATATATATATATATATATATATATATATATATATATATATATATATATATATATATATATATATATATATATATATATATATATATATATATATATATATATATACTCAAGAGCGAAAATATTATGATAACATCTACATTTTGCAATGAAATCACCTAGATGACGTCAAAAGCCCGTGATCAGGTGGAAGTGGTATTTACTGCTGCTAGAGAATCTGAAGAATAATTCTTTCACTTACTTCTGCATATATTGGGAAAGACTGCGGACCTAAGCAATTTTGATAGAGGGCAGATTGTAATGGCTCGAAGGCTCGGAAAAAGTATTTCCAAAACTGCACGACTTTTGGGTTATTCGCGATCTATAGTTGTTAGTACTTATACAAACTGGATGAATGACGGCGAAACCAGCAGTAGACAACAGAGTGTTGGACGTCCACGCTATCAAAGGGGAAGATCGCCGGAGAGTATCTCGCATGGTGAAGCAAAACCAGAGCCAGACATTGGTTCCTTGTCGTAAATGTGTTGGAGTGGTTCGAGGAACAAGATAATGAATTCCAGTTAATGTCCTGGCCACCTAACTCATCGGGTCTCAATCTGAAAAAAACACATTTGGGATGTCATGGGACGGCAGCTCAGAGTTCAAAGACCACCAATTCGCAATAGCTCGGATTTCAGTAACGGTTGCTTAATATCTGGTATAATCTGTCTCCTGCCATCTACCAAGAACTTGTGGCATCCATGCCAAGGCGGGTTGAAGCTGTGTTGCGAGCCAAAGGTGGGACAACTCGTTATTGACAGGTGGTCATAATCTTTTGGCTTTTGAGTCTGTATATATATATATATATATATATATATATATATATATATATATATATATATATATATATATATGAACAATGAAATAATGACAATATGAAATCTCAAACTATCGTAGTTTATTTATATTTTCTATGACGAACGGAACTCCGCATATCTTCTTTTATATTTGTCCGTACCAGCCAATTAGCCATAACTACAACTCACGTGGATGGCGTAACCGGAGTGTCAGACTCCATCTATGTACCTTTATCTATGCAATGATAATTAAACCATAAAGGAACATTCGAGAATATTTCCTAGTGTTCCTAGAAATGAATTCCAGTAAAAGCGAATCGGAACAGGAAGTGATAAAATTACGATTACACACACACACACACACACACACACATATAATATATATATATGTGTGTGTGTGTGTGTGTGTGTGTGTGTGTGTGACACGGACGACTGGTTAAGGCATGGATGACACATCTGATTTCATATATAAAAACTTCTTTTTTATAATCCTTCTGTCCATAGCTATACCATTTACAAATCCTTTGTTCTCATAATTTTCCACGACAAGCGTGGAGGATGTTATCGGCCGGAGGTCCCGCTCAGAACTGGCTCTTTTTGGAGTTGTACCTCAGCAAATTCGTATATATACTTTCTAGGCAGCTTTTTTGTTCTGTGTAGTTCCGCTCGAGTGTGTGTCTTTCTGCTATTACGTTATAGTTAATGAGTTCTAACTAATTTTTAATTATAAATATATATATATATATTATATATATTATATATATATATATATATATATATATATATATATATATATATATATATATATATATATATATATATATATATATATATATATATATATATATATATATATATATATATATATATGTATGTATATATATATATATATATATATATATATTATATATATATATATATATATATATATATATATATATATATATATATATATATGCGTGTGTGTGTGTGTCTGTAAATATAAATTATAATTTGTTTTTCTGTATTCTTTTCAAAAAGAAAGTTGTGACACATTAAAAAAGACATGTCAGTTCTTTCTGTAGATTTCATCTTATTTATTTCTGAGATATTTAGTATTTGAATTAAAAAGATGTTACCGACTATATTCGTAGAATATAGTCGATAACATAATCATGAAATCTATTCATTCCGTTGTTGAATATGAATTACATTTTAAGCGATTAAATAATTGCTTTTGGAAGATAAAGCTTTATATGTTCTAAACAAGACGAATTTTCAAATAATCGTGAATAATAACCTTTGAATTATTCATCAGTTAGAAATAATATTATCTATTTTTGCATAATAATATTTATTATTAGAGCAATTTTTTTTACCGCTTACAGTTTTTAGATATTTTTAATATATATAGCCAGATTAATAATTTCATTTTTTTTTTAAATTTCGATTAAATTTATTTCTCTGACAATTATTATTACGTAAATATATTTAAGATGCTGATGACATGAAAGTCAGGTTTTTAGTCTAATAATATTTGTCCGTAAGATTTGTTTTATGAATTATCCTTGAAAAGAAGAGTAAATTATCAGTTTTTTTCTAAAATTGAAAGTGAATACAAATTAAGGGTATTCATTAAATTCCTACAATAAACAATCGAAATATATTATCTAATAAAGTTTACGTTTTGCATTTTGGGGATTCCTTCATTTATGTATTGAAAACTGCACATTAGTAATTAACAGTTTAGGTGTTGCATTTTGTAAATCGTTTTGTTGTAATAAATTGTTTACTTTTTTTAGAGAGGGATTAACAGTGTTGGTGGCTCGAATAACTTTTTTAACTGCTCGTATCCTCTAGTTTTCAGTATTTTTCACATTATTCAATTTAAAAGTCATTCATAAACATGGTAGTTCTTTTACAGATTTTAGTTTCTTTTGGGGAGAAAAAGTATTGTAAGGAAGAAATAATTCATTGTGCAGATTTTCTCTGAAGCTTTTATATTTTACTATGGCTCCATTAATTTAAAAAAAAAATTATTGTAAGTTTCTTACCAACATACAAGGAAAATTTAATTTTAATCCTTGTATTATATATTTGGACAATCCGATACCTCATCTAAGTTGTTTTATCGTGACTTTTGTGAGCCCATATGTTTTCGTTTAAATCAAAAACGATTTTACATTTTTTATTTAGGACTGTTAAAACACCTGATTGTAGACCTATTTTGAATTGCAATTAGAAATCTATATGGTGAAATGTATAAATATTACATGTAATCAACCATTCACAATTATATCCCAAAAACAATTCAGAGTAAAATATTGAAATTGCCAATAAAAACTGTAATTTTTTTGTTATCAGCATTTTATATAACGGAATATCTCAATAGAAAAGTAACTCCATAAAATAAATATATGCAGTCGTAACAATCCTTTTTACACTTCTGAAACAAATCTTTTAATAATAAAAATAAAAATATTGCATCCGTGCAAATGATAACTCTCTTAAGGCATCATGCAAAATAATAAAATGAAAATTATTTACTAGTCGTACAAAAAGGTCATTTCTTGTACGCTTCAAGTATTTTAATTATTTTATAAAGAAACAGATATTCATCAGAGTTTCAAAAAATGTTATATACTATAAAAATAATTAAATAATTGGATTCAAGATAAATATAACTTGAAATATAATAAATATCACAAAGATGCATCACAAAAATACGATTGGTATCTATGATTGGCCACTACAATCACAAGATTTAAATCTAATAAAACAATTATGACATATTTTCGGAGGCATATTAGAACTTTCAAGCTCAAAATATTAATTATAATAGCTTAATTTTAAGGGAGATATAATTAAAAGCTCTTCTGTGTTTAGAATAACATTTTTATTGCATCATTAAAGAATAGTTTCAGAAAGAGACATCCCAAAATACCGTTCAGACTTATTGGATTCCACAATCATAATATCGTAAGTTAAGGTATCAGTTGGGAGGGGTTTTAACGTCTTCCCTTGAGGACGTTGGGAAGTAAAAGAAAACAAAATGTGTAGGTTTTAAGTTGAATTTTTAATTTTTTACAATTGGAAAATCATTTAATTTTAACATTAATTTACTATCCCGAGTTATCTCAGACAAATGAGAAAAATTAAATATTAGTCTTTATATGATAGTTTTTAGAAAAAGGGACAACACAAAGTGATACCTGACGTTCTGTACACTGCTGTCTGGGCTCTTTTCTTATTGTCTTACCTCTGAAATCTGTTTTACAGGAACACAGAGTACACAGAGTCTCGTTGGATTTGATTTTTTTTTCGTAGCAGAAATAACATCTGTAAAATGCCTTGAGGTTAACCTGAGTGGTAAAGAACTAAAGCTGGGTCTTCATGATGTGGCAGAAAACCCGTTATGGTTTTTTGAAATTAGTGACCAGTCATGCCAAAAGAACCGATAAAATAACAAAAGTTGCCAAACTACCAATCAAAATTTTATATTTCCTATCATTTCATCCAGGGCGAGTAAAATTGTAATAAAACGAATCGTACCGCCAAATTCTGCTTCGCCCAAGTCTTCACGGTATAATAATTAACTGCAATATATAAGAACCCGAGAGAACTCGGATAATCAGGCAAGCGGTTAAGGGGAATTAGTACGTTTAAAAATTAAAGTCACCCTTTATAACAGTTTAAGTGTAACTAAAAAAGTTTCTTAATTGAATAGTTTTCAAAGTTCCTATATGTGGGTAGCCTGTCAACCAGGGGGTTTTCTGCTTCGTTTCTTCTTCTAAATTATGAAAACAAACTTTGTGAAGTCCCCGATAGTAATGTTGATTGCCTACATGGTGCCCATATAGTAAAATGATAGCTATATTCCTCGGTAAAGAAAAGTAGACAATACTGAGGATGTGCTGGTATGAGGTGTAGTGTGTAGAGAAATCTGTTAGCACATTTTGCAACAATTATAAAACTTCTTTAAAAATTTTAGAGTATCAAGAACCATCATTTGTTGCACTCTCTCATCCGTGTATGTTTTCAATCTATAACATATTGAATTTATTATGACCTTCACTGTATACCCTGTATATACATAAATTGTACTTCATCCAAATTGTTTACGGAATTTTGCATATTGGTAGCTCAATCTTTTTCATACATCTTTTTAAATTTAAATTTAGATTCCGTACATAAGATTATTCATTAAATTTTCTTTACTTTCGACTGGGTACAAATATTTTGGTTTAATATCTTTTATGGTTCTGAATTCCCTAGGTATAATACGAA
Organism: Pardosa pseudoannulata; assembly: GCA_032207245.1. Classification (NCBI taxonomy): domain Eukaryota; kingdom Metazoa; phylum Arthropoda; class Arachnida; order Araneae; family Lycosidae; genus Pardosa; species Pardosa pseudoannulata. The sequence continues at coordinate 191,870,553 of CM063505.1, forward strand.
GGAATATTTTTCAATATACATTGAAAAATATTTTGTTTATCTTTTCAACAGAAAAAAATCTGGAATGCAGTTCAAGAAATTACATTTTAATTTCAAACTCCTCTTCAATTTCGTTTTTAAAAATTAACTTCAACCATAAATTTATTTCCCTTTCGCCATAAAAGAAAAAAAATATTTTTTTCTTAGTCAAGCTGAAATTACAAACGTAGAGAATACTCTCTTGAAATTAGATTCGATGCAAAATAGGTATTTTGCATACAAACTACTTTAATAAGATATAAAATTCTTTGAATTGTGCAACTGTGGCACATTTATAAACAAAGAAAATTTCATTTTCATGTACTTCTCTCTTGAGGTCTGATGTACGTTATTACTGCATTTTTTTATCTGTGTGCTTAAAGAGAAATTTTAATGTTTTAGAAAAATGTAAAGCCTGCAAGGGAAAGTCATTAACTGCGATACTTTGACTTTCTGATTAAAATGTGGGAAAATACGGACAATAATTTTCTCTCTCTTAAACAAAAGCTGAGTAAAAATGGATTTAGTAAAATCAAGTTCCAGGTTTGGTTAGTAGAGTAAAGAGTAAAGGATGGTAAATTTATGATAATCATTTTCTACTTAATCATTCTTTTTAGTATTTTGTTTTCATCCAATCTTTGATTCTTTTAAAAAAGAAGCATTTTCATGTAACATTACACATATTTTAGTCGGCCAAACGTATTTGTGAAATGAAACATTAACTTATCCATTTTATGCTAGCAATACTGATTGATTTTACATAAGCATGATATCACATAAAATATCCAATTTATAAACATGTAAAATCTCTCTCTTATTTTCCTTTAACCGTATTTTATAATAGCTAATTTATAATTTGAAACCATGTATATCCCTAATTGTTAACCACAAATCAGCTTTACGTTATGATAGAAAGGTTTTGTTTTTATACCATGATGAATCAAGGAAAATCCTAATACGACACAGTTATATGGTTGTTAAATAATAATTAATATTACAATATTATGACAATGATAATATCGTATAATAAAATTTCAAAAAAAGATATTGAATATAATGGAAAACCTTTAGAAATATGATTTGAAGGACATAGTAAAAATACAGGAAAATTACTAACTTAAACGACGTGAATCTTATTGTTTTCAGATGTCATTTTAAACAAACAAGTAACAGTGTAACCCCATATTTCAACAAGCATTAACACCCATTAACGTTCGAATTATATATAAACAGTTATAACAGCATAATATATTTAATATACAGTGCCAGACATTTCATTGAACAAACGTATTCAAACTGCAGTTGGAGGTCGACTAGCTATAATTATTCGGATCGCCACTAGATATCGGTGAGAAAAAATTATTTTGTTCTGTATTAGAAAACAGATTTTTATCCTCTATAACAGTGCATTTTGTGAAGATATAGGATTAAAATATAATTCAGAAAATGGTAAGTGTGGCTTATATGTAATAATACAAACGTTTGTTTGAACTTGAAAAACTCAAGGAAAGATAAAATTAACCTAACATGGACACTTGAACAACAAACACGCAAATTTTGATGCTGTTTTTTTACACTTCAAAGCCTTTTATAGCTAGAAAAGTAATATGTGGAAAGTAATCAAATAGCACATTATTTACATATAAAATTATTATTTTTGAGTGATATTTGTAAAAATGTAACACTTATAGCTATTTAATGAATATTTCGTCTAGTCTTTATAACAATTTATCTATTGTTTTATATAAAAATTCCAGTATTATGTAGAGTGTTTCTTAGTATTATACTTTTATACTTCAAAAATATCCTAACATATTTGTGAAGATATTGAGAAGAGTATCGTGACTTTTTTCAGTGAAAGTAAATATCCAAGTATAGATGTTCCACAAACTTTTTTAGATTATTTAAAAATATAAGGCTGTATACTTTTTATGAATTTTTATTCCACAGTTTTGATAATTCGTACTTTATTTTGTTATTAATCAATCTAAGATGCCATTTATTAAGGCCATATATCTATGACTGACTTCAACAGGTATACAGACTTGAAGAGATCATATAACATAGGAAAAATACTTTGAGCATCCCTCGTATAACACATTAATAAATTTTAAAATCACTCTTAAATATTACTCATTTCACTTTTCTATGTATTCTGTTTCAATCTTTTAAATTAATCTTCTTTATTACAACCCTAGATGTTTCAAGGTTTCAAATAACTTGGCATACAAAAAACTAGAATCATAAGAGCATATAAGAAATAAAATATATTTAACAAATTAATATGCTAACCATTGAATTCAGCCTTTATGTATGGTACACATGCTGCCTTTTCGATAAGTCTACAAAAACTGCGAATTAATATTAATGATTTCTTCATTATAATGTTTTACTAAATATACTTCCTTTTCTCGGTTAAAGAGTCTTTTCCCTGTAACTGTGAGGATTAAGTTAATGGTCCTTTATGGGCTCACAGGATGCGATTAATAACAAGTGTTTACCGGGAGTAACTCTTTAATTATATATATTTCTTCACCGTTGTGCACTTTAGGGAATTGGGTAATCTTTTTGAGATTCTTCAGTGCATGCGTATCACTCCAAGAATCTCATTCTCTTAAAAATTTTAATGGAATGTTTCAAAAAATACCGCATTGCAAATAAACATATTATGAAGTTTGTTTAGCTTTAACAGAACAATTTATAAACTTGTTTATATTTTACAAAACAAACTTTTATTTTACAGATATCAGAGTTTTGTCTATTTAGCGAAATTTTCGGTGGAAAAGAATAGTACATTTCTCATATTGAGTTTTAAAATTATATTGATGATATGGATTTAGATTATGTTTTCTTTTTTTAGTTCTATCACTTAAGCATACGTATTTAAATATATAAAAACATAAAGATTTTACATTTTCTGTAAATTTTATTTCTAAAAGTTAGTTACCGATTTTACATGGTTTTCAATCTGCTCTTCAACAATTAGAATTATTCCCAGAAAAACGGTAATTTTGATCTATTGTATGTGTTTCAAATTTTGGTTATATCCTTAAGAAACATATCAAAGTCTAAAATACTATTTATTACTAAAATCTTATGTTTGCATGGATTTAAAAAGTCTGAAATAGAACTGAAATAGGAATAATGTGATTTATATGAGCATAATGCATTAATATGTTTTTTTAACGTATATTTTTAAAATCCATAGATAAAGTTATTTACATTTAGTTTATTATTTACGATTTTTTTACTGATTTTATTAATTACATTTTTATTTGTTAATTAGTAATTAAACAGAAAAATTCTCTTTCAATTTTACTATCTTTGAAGATATAACACGTAACGATCTATTTAAAAATAATAAATTAATAAAATTTTGACTACCTGTCAGTCACTTACAGAAAATGCTGATTAAATTATTTTTACGAAGTAATGAAAAAGACACTTGTGTCCTTAAAAAAATAGCTTACACAAAAATTCCTTGACATGCAATCCATGCAAATTTAATACATTTTGCATTAAGCCTCTGACGAAATAATTCTTCAGCAATATAGCAGACGTATTGTAGGCTTTAAGATAATTAATGTCGAGAAAATTATTATTAGATGATACTTTCGTGGACAAGTCTGTAAAACACAGAATATAATGGAAAATATCCAGAAGCAAAATTTTCAATACGCATTTAAAATATATAATATCTCACAGTATTAAAACATACCATAGTTTTTAATCTTAAAAAATTAATAGTTAATAAAATACTTTCACACCTTCTATTATACATTTTATAAAGTTTCTAATTTACTCAAATAAGTAGTATGTTACTCAAATAAGTAGTATGTATAAGTAGTATGTATATTTCCTTTGAAATGTATTTAAATGTCATAAATGCATTTCAGGCTCAGTACTTCCACCCCTTCAAAACACGAAGAACGTAGTTTTTCTCAACAACTTGTAAATTACAAATATTATTTAAAAAATTGCTACATTGAAATGTACAGCGATAACATTATTTTAAGTATTATGTACAACAATTACACTGGGAGATAAAACTTCTAGAAGAAACTGAAGAATCTAGATGAGATATGCTAATAAGAAATTACTAGATGTCAAATCCTTTCTATCTATTAAACTGAATGATTTAAAACTTTTTGTTCATTTCTCTAAATTTCTGAGGTACTAAAGTAAGAGTATATTCACATAAAGAAAAGTAAGTGAATATAGGCAGGAATAAAAAGAAATAAACTGGCTATTTAAAGGTAAATTTAAGCTAGATTATTGAAAATATATTCTTTAAACTCCCTTTTAGGTAAGAAATCCCTTTATTGAATTATGGTTGTTTTTAACATCATCGGATTCACTGATAACTTGGATTTTGACTTAAAGTGAAAATATAGGCAAATGTTCACTAATAACTCAAAATACTCCTAAGTTCAAACACACTTAAGTTCAGTTACCACGTAGGTTTAAAATATGCAGGATAACTCTAGTAAGTAGGTCCGTAGGCTATAATTTTTTTTTTTACTTTAGGTCAATATGCATAAATATTTAGTATGATATATAATTTATATTTGTGTGATTTTTATTAAATTTTAAGTTAAAATCTAATTCGATTAAAATTTATTAATTACTAACTGCTTCAAATGGAGCATGATAAAAATATTTTATAAGCATCACTTTCACTTATAATAGGGTAACTTTTATTCATATTATACATATGAAGTCTTATCGTAAGAATTTTCTGGAAATGCAATTAAAAAATAATAATAATATTTAAAATATTCATTTTCATGTATAAATTACAATTTTCTTGTTTTCACAAAGAATACTTATTGCTGTTCTTAATATGCTAATTTAAAAAAATCTTTTTATATTTTTATATTTTGGATATTCAAATATTTCAGAGATAAGATGTCTAGAACCCCTGAAGTTTTTTATGAAATACTTGTCAAACATTAATATTTTTACTAAGAAAACTCTAAAAAGTTGTTTCTACTTATAAATAGTAATAATTATTTCAAGTAAAAGTTCATAAATTAAAAAAAATTGCTTTTGATCATTCTTCTTTATATAATTTTCCTTTTATACTTTACATATTGAATTTTCAAATATTTCAGAGATACGATGTGTGGAGCCTGAAATTTTTCATGAAATTCTTATTAAACATGAATATTATTATTATGAACACTCAGAAAAGTGGTTTCTACTGATAACTGGTAATTATTATTTTAAGTATATATTAATATATTTTTAAATATTGCCTTTGATTATTCTTCTTAGTTATATATATAAAATAAATATATGCATGCAATTATAAGGCACATTTCATTCATCTGAAAGGTTCACCGTAGAATTAATAACTGATATAATGTATCACAAATGCTTTAAGGTATTTTAGATTGTAATGGTACATATGGGTGAAAATTAAATATGTAATAATACAAAATAAATTGATTAGCATTTATGTTATTTAACCCTCGAGATCCGGAATTACACGAGAACGCAAACCGGGTCTTGGTGGCCGGGTGCAACTTTTTTCAGGCAAATACTAATAATATTGCTTTTGATGATGCAAAAAATTGTTATACGAAAAAATGCTTTATTAAAACCTTAAAATATATCTTGGATTATTTTAAATATTAATTTTAAAGTATTTTGGATGGCAGATCTGAAAGTACAAACATAAGATGCACACACATTAAAAACTTAAATAGCATCTTTATATTTCACCTTTATATTTCATCCTTTTAATCAAATAACGATGTATTTTTGTCAGAATCTCTCGACCACAAATAAGAAATAAAAACTTAATGAGCATGCGATGGGTTTCTGGAACTATAAGTATCCCTTTCTCAGAAAAATATTCCAATAAAATTTCTTAAATGCATGTTATTTGCGATTAGAAGGCCTATAAGACCGCAACTGAAAATTTGTGAAGTTTATTTCAAATGGGTGATTTTGTGTGGAATGTTTTTATAACGCTAGGGCCTTATAGTGTTCGAGACCTTACAGTCCTCGAGGGTTAAAACAGATAATCATATTTTATCTGTTTTCTGTAACACCATATAAAATCTATAAATTAATTCCAAATATTATCGTTTAACGGTATTACAATTGCTGCAATTTGTCAAATTTATACCTACAATCAATGTAACTTCATTTTGAAAGACAATTTAAAAAAAAGTAACCTAAAAACTGATACTTAAATATATACTATGTTCAAAAGTCAGTTTATCAATACTAGCATTTTCCCCATAGATTTCCAAGTACTGAACAAGAAATACCTCGCTAATGACAGAAAATATCGCAATTATGACATATTTTACAATAAAGTCGAAAATAAATCAAACTCCCTGGCAAAAACTATTTTCAACGATATATAAACAATTACGTACGAACTAAATCAATAGATATAAACAAAACTGAGTAACAAAAAAAAAATATGAAAGGAAATAACAATCAGCGAACTCCCAAACACAAGATTTTCTCTTTGTTTAATCTGGATAAATGTATAATTTATTGATAACGTAATAAATACCGATACCAAAAACATGTTGTTTCATAAAAAAGAGTCTTAAAATATCGGAAAAGTGCCAAACAAATCCTACCCAACAATAAATCTTAATGGCGAAACAACAAGTAATAGCAATGGGAGAGTGGATAAAAATGAGTTGCAACAAATAGGTTTCTAACAGCTAAAGAAAAAAAATAATATCAGGTGCATAGGTAATATCTGGGTAAGCACTAGACTTAACGTATGTAAGTATAAACTTATTATCGTAAATGCGGAAATTATTTGGTATTCATTTAAATTCATTCCATTTATCATTAACAATATTTTTCTCTTTATATAGTTTTTAGAAGCAAATAAAATTACAATGCCAACTCTCCGAACTTTTCTGTTTGTAAACAGAAATGTAAATTATTTTATAAACTACTAAACGCTTATTTTCAAAGAAATTTTTGAGTTAAAAGCGTTCATAGTAGAAATATTTTAATTATTTATGTCAACCTGAGTTATTTTTTTCTTCTCAAAATAGTTTTACATACAGAAAGAAAATTAGTTGTTTGCAATTTAATTTAAGTAAGTAAAGAATTCTCATTTAAATTGTATTTAGAGTCTAATGGATTTTATTTTACGTAAGGTTTAATTTTCATTAAATATGCACTTTGTTCTGAAAGTGTGTTACAAAGGACCTTATTAAAATATATACGGAGACTGAAGAAAGAAAAACTTAATTGCTATAATGGACATGCTTAATTTATCCTTAATTCAAATCCTTATTATTTTGACTTGCTGGTTGAAATACTGTTTTTTAAACTCTTGAAAAGCGGTTTTAAGGCTAATTTTATGCAGTAGATGGAAAAGAGGGTTTAAAGGATTTAGCTGTCAGCTGATCATCTTGCTATACTTTCGGAAATAAAAAAAATAAAAAAAACGAATTAAAACGAATTAAAACAGGAATTAAAACTGCAGAAAAATATACTTTCAAGCATATACCATGATTTCCCTTTAGATATTTGAGGTAAAGGTAACATTGTATTGTTTGATTAAAGTATTATTTGAAGTGTATCCTAATAATATTGGAACAGAAGTTAAACAGATTAAATTTAGTGTATAAAACGATGCTGTTTATTTGGCAAATATTTTATCGATCATAAAAGCACCCGGAAAGTTCAAAAATTTGAAAAACATATTTTAACGATCCTTTCTTCGCTACGCTGCTCTAAAATCTTCTATAGCACTACAGCCTTCTACAGACCAAGGCTGTCTCTAAAAGTTACTTCCATCTGGAACCATCCACCGCCACAGTTCTCCACTGTTTGACTCCAATTTCATGCAGCGTTTTCTCAATCATATCAATCCACCTGATGTTTGGTCTACCTTTTTTTCCTTTTCTATCAACTTTTTGAAACGTAACTTTTTTTGTTGGATTTAAATCATTGCATCTATCCATGTGTCCCAACCACCTTAATTGATAGATCTTTATAGTTTTCACAATATTCGGTTGTCCGAATTTAGAGTATAGTTCATGATTATAAGGGGTTCTCCATACATTATTTTCTTTAACAGTTGCAAATATTTTTCTTAATATTTTTCGTTTAAATATTAATAGCTTATTTTGTTCAGATTGTTTTCATCTTCCAACACTCGCTTTCATACATAATTACTAGTTTTACTAAAGTTTTATAAAGATTATTTTTGGTTTTTATGCCTAAGTGTTTTGATTTAAAGTGATTTCTCAGTCCGTAATAACATTTATTTGCCATATTTAATCTGTTCCTAATTTCAATTTTAATATCATTATTTTTTGTTATGATAGAGCCGAGATATTTGAACTGTTCAACATTTTCAAAACTGTGATCTCCAATTGTCATTGATTTTACATCACATCTGTTATGTGTTACTGCCATAAACTTTGTTTTTTCTATATTTATTGTTGGTGGAATATTTTTAGCTGTCGGTTCGAGTGCGGAAAAAGCTTCACTTACTGATTTCCTGGTTCTGTCAATTATGTATATATCATCTGCATATGTTAAAACTTGTATAGATTTTTGAAAAATGGTTGATCGTGTCTCAATACAAGAGTCTCTTATAGCTTTTTCTAATGCGATATAAATGGTCGAAGATCGTGATTTTCTATTAAGCCAGAAATATTTTTATTAACTGTTATAATTTTCAGTAAGGTACAAATAAATGCTATACTTCTAGTAATAAAAACAACGTTTAACCCTTTCGTTCCCACAATAGGCTACGATAGCCGAGCCATGTGGGTCCCAGAATAGCCGAATCCAACTGAGAAACTGTCCTTCTCCCTCAGAGACGTTAATACCAATAGCCTTGATTAATTTTGAAAGCGGTGAGCAGAGGACTCATAGTAAACATTCAAAGCTAGCAGGTGTTTTTACAACACACTCAGTAAACCTACTTGTAGATGGATAACATGAAACATTTCATTGCAATTTTATTCGAATTTGAACTTGTTTACATAGACTGATAGTAGACAGGAATACGCATATGATATTCAAACATATTAAAACTTTAGGCTGGGAACTTAGATCAATGAAATTTTAGTGTGTGGGACTTAAAAATTGAATAATAATGCTAGGGTATCAATATACTTAGAGCCTGAACTCTTCCACAATCCATTCTTTTTTATTGACAAGGAGTCTTTTCTATGTGCCTTGCAATTCGATTATATCCCAATAATAGTACAAAGTCTCACATTAACCACTCTTCAGAAACGGTGTCTTCTGTTTAATCTCTCTCTATTGCTACACCATCTTCGCTCGCCTCTTTTCCCTGTCCGTCCTCTTTCCTGTCCTAATTACTCTATATTTATCCCTTAAATGTAAAGTTATTATTCTAATTTTTATTTCCAATTAACTTCCGTGTTATAACCCTATACAAATAAGAAGTTAAGCACAGATACTTATAACGTCATAACCGCCCATTCATCAAAATTATTACTTCTTTGGTTTGCAGCCATCCCTCCTACTCCCTTATTACTATGATAGTTATGCATAAATGTAAAGTTTATATATGAGATATTATTTTGTGATACCTCAGATCATAATTCTATGAGGACTGCCTGAAATCGAATTTAGTGTTTCTTTCAATTGTTTCTGAAGAATCAATCGTTTTTCAGTATATTCTTCAGTTCAAGGCCGTAGGCAGGGGGAGGGATCTGGGGGACTGGTCCCCCCCTCGAAATTTTGAAAGACTATTTTGTAGATAGACAATGTCCCACTACTGTGTGTGTATGTGCTATCTGCCTAGTTGTTCATGAACATGTACAGTTATTTTCTTAGAAAAAAACTCGCTGAGACCATAAAAATCTTGCTGGGCCGCTGGCCGGAAATACAGCACTGTATTTCCGGTACTGTATTCCAGAAATACAGTGCTATCCCTTTCATTAATTGAAGTATCATTCAGAGACAAAAGATGTCTTTCTCCCTTGGTCCCCCTCCGAAAATAATTTCTGGCTACGGCCCTGCTTCAATTAATTACAAGTCCGAATATTTTCTGTTTTATAATTTGAAGTTTTATCATGTATATGTAAAATCTATACTTACGTGTAATAGATTTAATAAGATCTTTAAGACCTTATCACAGGTCAAAATTTTCAATCGATTAAATGTCTTATCATGCATCAAGATCAGCCAATTTAATCTACTTTAAAATGTTTGAATGCTTTTCTTCTCCTATGCTATTAGTAAAACGAATCAAACAGCTAATGCATTGCTTTTTCAACATACATAGGTAGGACAAGGCGTTTAGTTAGCATAATCCTGTTGGAACACTATAGTGGTGCATTAGTAAATAGTTGTCCCATTCCTGGAGAAAATGATATTAAAAAAACATATGTTTGCCTTTTTAAAGACGAAACGTTTAATGGGAAAGCTGTTTCCAAAATATATGCAAAAATATATAATGCAAAGTTTGTTCAATGGATAATGATCTAACTGGAAAGGGTGTTAAATTATACTGTGTATTTTCCATTGGATAGATTATTATTTCTAAAATACATTTTTGAAGCTAGTCAGTTTCGTATTAATTTGGAGTCCTTTTGTATTTTATATAATATTAGGCAGTATCTTCTAACTTAATTCACCAGATTTTTAATATTATATAGACAGCAATGGTTGCTTTTAATTTAAAATTAGGCTTATCATTACAATATTGAAATAACACTATTTTATTATAGAAACAACTACGAAACGAAAGTTTATGTGGCATATAAAGGGAATTTGATTCATTTATTGAAAACAATTACATTCAATTGGTCTCTATTTGTGCATATTATAACAATTTTGATCCCCCAGGGGCGTAGCTCCTTTAGGTGTGTACGGGGCTTCACAAACCCGGGTTACCTGAGTAATATTTCTTAGCGTTCTTCGTGGTAGTGTCTAACTTACCTCTGTAGTGTTTGCTCCTTACCAGGTTGTACCACATTAAAATAGGACCATGATGCGCCTCTCTTAGATCAACGATGGCTTGGTAGCTATTTATATGGCTTCACTGTAGAAGCACGGTCATCATTAGTTGCTGCTGTATGTCTTTGGATGGGTGGGCTTAAAACACACTTACAACAATTTACCAATATTCCTAGATTTTGCATAAAGTTTTTACCGTTTCTTATATGCATCTAAAGTTTAATTTTTTCTAGAAAGTACTTTAGGTAGTTATTCCAATTACTTGGTATAAACTATATTTAATTAAAAGAAATCAATAACGATATATAAAGGAAGGACACAACACAAAATGCTAAAAATACACGGTGATAAAAAATAACTTAGGAATATGTTTGTTGTAACAGTATTTATATGCATTCAAGAAAACAACTTTCTTATAATAGCATATTTTTTTAGATAACAGAGAAAAATAAGATCATGGCTGTGATACCAGAATCTTTTATCTATCAAGGTCTTACGAATATTTCTTAGTGTTCATTTCCAAAGTAAACAGAGGCATTTCTCATTGAAAGAATTTGCTTTTCATGTTATAGTTTGCAAATAAATGGAAAAAGTGTAAACATCTTTTAAATTAGGAAAAGATTTCAGTGAAATTGAGATCACAAACAAGCATGTATCCACTCAATCTTCCCAATTGTATACATATATATACACACACACACACACACACACACACACACACACACACATATATATACATACATATACATATATATATATTTAAAAATTTGCTTTGCATTGTGCACATTATTTCATGAAATATTCTTATTATATATATATATATATATATATATATATATATATATATATATATATATATATATATATATATATATATATATATATATATATATATATATATATATATATATATATATATATATATATATATATATATATATATATATATATATATATACATATATATATACACACACATATTTATACATATATATGCATATATATATACATACATATATATACAAAAACACATGTTTATATATATAAATATATATATATATATATATATATATATATATATATATATATATATATATATTATATATATATATATATATATCTATATATATATATATATATATATATATATATAGATAGATATTTATCTATCTATCTATCTATCTATCTATCTATTTATCTATATATATATATATATATATATGTGTGTGTGTGTGTGTGCATATGTATCTATGTATGCGTGTGTGTATTTCTGTGCACTTACTGATAGAAAATAGAGCTGAACTACAATACTCCAAATTTACTTTTAATACTCCACTAATTCACTCCAAATAATTTTTCACTGTAGAAATGTCTTCATAGTCAACACTAGATAACGAAAAATACTAACTTAATCCCTCTTGCTAATTTGTATGAAAAATATAGACTTTGTCAGATCATCCCTCTTTGGAAGCATAAAATAGTTCGGAACAATGAAAAAACTCATAACTGCTTGTATATGGTTGTGGTTTAGATTTGATGTCGTGTGTACATATCGTTTCGTATTAACAGGTTGAACGCCATGGGGTCACCAGTGACCGGTGACAGAGCAAATAATAAAAGTACATAATTATTGTAAATATTATTACTGATAAATTTTTCAATAATACCATTGTTATTATGATGGTTTGAAGAAATTAATACAATATTGAACATACAAAAATAGTTTTATTAGTACATGAGAAATATACATTTTATCAGTGCATATTGTCACGAGTCAGATTGATACATTCAAGACCAAGAAAAAGTGAATCAACGCAAACGAATCAATATGTCCCCACTCTTTTTGTCAAAATGTTTGCTCTAGTTCTTTTTAGCTGCTTTCAATGCTAAAGAATGAAAGTAATCACTTAGAGATCGATGCCCAATTGTTTGAAAAAAAGGAGAATCGTAACTATTGCCTACTGCGAGGTGGGAGTCATCGTTAACTCCTTCCACTAAAACTGCTTCAAGCATGATGTTATAACTCATTTTAGTTCACGTCTGCGTCTTGAGCAAACCATCGAAAATGTGTATGGCAATCAACGTGGTAACATGGTAAATTCTAATGCTTTTGAAAAGTTAAAAATTCTTCAGTATTGATACTTCGAGATTCATTACTGCTATACATTTGGAATTTATTGTATTCCTTATTAGGATTTATTTGTTTATCCTTCTCCTTCATATATATATATAATATCACTTAATGTCCCATAAACTCTGATGTTCGTAAGCTAAAGAAGAATTATATTGGCGTTATCTATTATGTAATATCCAGATATTCCTCATTTTTTAATAGTTGAATCGTATTCCT
>CM063505.1:191886355-191898855 GCA_032207245.1 Pardosa pseudoannulata
AATAAAATAAAAATAATAAAAGTCATAATAAGTTGAAAAAATAGTAAAATTTTATTCTAAAAAAATAAAATATTTTGAAAATAATAAAACAACTTTAGTGATAAGAATTTATAAGAAAAAGCAGAAAATATTAAATTAATTAGACATTTAGAAAAAATTGGCTGCGTAAGGGATAGAACCATCAAGCTGAATAACACAATGATCAAAGGGGCAGACCGTCTACCGAACGTGCCAGGACTACACACGGCGAAATGACTAATTAGAGTGCTTGAGAATCGAGTAAAAACAGTTCAGTTTATATATTACTCTCCGCCCTTCCCATCTTATCAAGAATGAATTTAGAATATAAAAAGAGGGAGAATAAGGCTTATATAGGAGAATAAGGAAATAATAGCATTAAACACTCGAAAACGGGGGATGGGTTAAACTTCGAACTCGCTTTGAATTTTACTAACCCTAACTCATAAAAAATCCAATATGGATACCTGTATCCATTCCAGGTACAACCGCTTAAGAAATTCGCGGACAGACAACTTAGGGTATTATTATATAGGGAATATATATATATATATATATATATATATATATATATATATATATATATATATATATATATATATATATATATATATATATATATATATATATATATATATGTACAATAATGTATAATAACATCCACATAATTTAAAAATACTGTAGAATGTATTAGGCCTAGTAGATTGATACCGGCGTTCACTTACAAACATGTCTTTTATTTAGAACACCAGATAACAAGCAAATCCCCGTAGGGAAAAATAGCACAAAGCACAGAAAATATTTGATGATATATTACATCTCGATCTCAAAGGAAAAGCCACGAAATCTGTGTACCAGGCCTTTCAGTAACTTCCGGAAGGAGAGTGGTTCCAGGATGTCATTCCGGTAAGCAATAGCTTCAATTTAAATACTTCTAGTTTATTTTAGAAGATATAGTACGTTACAATGCGCGGGAAAAATGAATTAACGGGTCTGCGATTCTAAAATCAAGGGGGCAAGAAATGAGTGCATACAGCCATTGTTATGAAAAATGTGTTTTAGAATTTGTTAATAAGAAATCTAAATTTTCAATGGAAAACAGGAAACATTTAGGTTAGAATTTTATTAAGACATAAAATATAACATTATGTGCTCTTACCATATAACAATGCATCCTAAAATTGAATTCATGTATAAAATATAAAGAATTATCATAAATGTATTGTTTTAAACTATTTTATGGAATAATAAATAATATAAATTTCGTCATTTTGAGTAATACCTATTTACTGTGAAAATTAAAAGCAGTTTCAGTAAGGTATTTTTAAATATGAATTAAGAGAGGACATAAAACTTAAGCAACTGTATTTTACCTGTGTCAGAAATACACATTAAGGATGTAATATGCGTAAATTTGTACTTGGAAATCTTTTGTAATATATGATTTTTAAGAAATAATAATCTTATTATTAAAGAGGAGAGAGAAATTTCAAATTTTAGCATTAGTAAAATGTATTATTTAATTTTTAATAGCATAACGTTATTATTTTCGGTAATACGTAATTCACGTTATGGCTGGGAAATAGTAAGAAGTCATTCTTTGAAAGAAAAAGAAACAAGCCATTAAATTTAAACAGCTTTTATTTCATCCATCTCTACGAGATCATATTGCAAACATAATATGCTTATTGTTTTCGCAGCCATTTAGGATTCTTTTACATTAATTTATTTTTAAGAAACTGTAAATGAAATAACAACAAAACGAAAGACGAAACTATAAACTTTCAAACTGAAGTAAAAGAATCCCTCAGGGTTTCATATGCGTGACAAATTTAATTAAACAGAAGTGTAATTGAAGCACTTTTAATTTATATAACACAAAAATAAACTTATTTTTCTCATAATTGTAATTTTTAAGCATAATTTTATTATTTGTTATTATAAGTAAAAAAGTGTAGTTTTCAATTTGAATACATTATCTATATAAAAATATGAGACAAATTAATAAAATGTGTAATAACTTCTCAATTATTTTATGTGATACAAATTTCTGTACTTAAATTTTCTTGTGTTGGGGTGAAAACTGACAATGCCTGGAAAAGTGATTGAAAAATTTCTATTGATCCGATTAAAATATTATCTGTTATTTAAATGTGTGTTATATTTATATTCATTAACTAATTAATTATCAGGTAACTAAATACCCAAATACATAAAAAAAATTCCTTTACCTATGCACTTCAGCACTTTTTACTTATATAAGGTTATGAAGGAACAAAATTAAGAATTATAAAACATAAATTTAATAAATCTTCTAAATAATAAAATATTCTTTCAAATTGTATTATGAAGCAGTTGATCTTCTTTTACGACAGTGAAACAAACATGGTAGTTTTCGATACATCATTGAAGTTGAGTGGAAGCTTACCAGTTTACTCTGGTCTCTTTTAGAAAAACGTGGCTTGATTACCATGTATTTCTATAGCAGATGGTTGCCGCTAATACTTCTTGTCATGAATGTCATGTAGCTCTCGTTTAAAATTAGTTATTCCCCTATGAACAAATTTACAGTGCTTTTTTATTTTTTTTTAGTCACAAAGACTAAATATTATTTGGGTTGCGTTGTGTAGATATTTAAATACAACCACAGGCTCTGAGAGACTACAATCTTAAAATAAAAATAAGCTAATACGCTAAATTAAGAACGACTGAAAACAGCTTTAAAGTAAAAATAAGTGAGTTTATTACAATTATATATACATTATTATTATACTAGATTAAGTTTAAACGATTTACTTTTTAATATAATCAAAATAGGTGCCCCACCAATTAAGATATGATAATAATTATTTCCTGTCACTTAGCTAACTCTATGTATAGAGAGGACCCTATCTCAATTTGAAATATGTATAATGATTAATACCTTTCTGGATCTTTTGGGTGTGCTAAGGCTGTACTCTTGGGAGCTCTTGTAGATACCTTTCGATTGATGTGATGATAATGTGAACTCCGTATCACCGATGGTATGGGGCCTTCTAATATAATCTAATAATTAACTCGGGGTGATACTGAAAAGCGGATGAGCTGGAAAATTCTGGTAGTTGAGAGATGTCTAGGTGTTCCTTGGGCCCAACTCCTTTGATCCCCGTACTCTGTTTTCGAGTCCTGAACGCTTGAAGTAGAACTCTCGACCTCCGAACTCTGACTTCAACTCGACTCGATTCCTAGAACACTGACAGTCGGAGTTGTCTCCTCAACTCGACTGCTCTGCTCCCTTCGATTCGACTCCACTCTCGAACCTCTCATTTTTTCTTTCTAGACTTTTCTTCTTTTTTATCAATTTCATCTTTGTCCCCTCTTTCTTCTGTTCGTCCAATCGGGATAGATGTAAAAAAAATTATTGGTCTTCTTAACCCCGCTTTGAAACCGCCAACGTGGAAAAACCTTATCCCTTGAAATGCTCCCTTGGCACTGTTCCTTAGGGACTCATAAATAACTCCACAAATGTACATTTTTATTTAGTGTCATGTACGGAGACGGGATTTTAATCTGGGACTGGGATCAGTACCCAGCCCAATAATAACGCACAAGACAAAAAGAAAAGCAATGAAATAATTTTTATTGTCCTCTCTCATTTACAAAAGATGTGATGAGGTCAGATTTAGATCCCAAGCATTTTACTTCTTGAATTAATTAATCAATTGTATTACTGATCTAAATCGCCTCATCACAATGAAAACATGTAATGTTTCTACACATACCTATTTTTAGTATGTACATATAAGTTTGTCCATCATAATATAATTGATTTTACAGTAATCATTTGTCATAGGCTTTAAAGTTTGCAGGAATATATTACACATTGTGAATTACTTGGCTCAATTTTGACCATTAGTAAAATCGTTAATAATGTTTGCCGCTATATTCAGTTAATTTGATTCTAAAAACCTTAAGTGATTTTCTGCCAAACGTTCTTTGGTATATTTCAACGAATCATGAAAATTTGAAGTTACTTTGACTTTAATCAAATTCAATAGAAAAATTAATGTATTTCCTCACGTTAATGCCATAAAGAGGATTAAAGAAATCAGACAATGACATGCTCTACAGGAATTCCTTTTAACAGATTTAGATAGATATTTGATATGTTAAAACCAAATATTATATGCTAACAAATAATATAACTATTTCTTTATTCTAATTATAGCTAAAAGACAGATATAAAATAAAGCAGTGAAAATGTATTTTTGAGACAAGTGTGTTGGTTCATCAGCTATTTTATTCTCATATCTTTTTACGTTCATTGAAGATTTTGGTAGCAACTGTATTCCTATCCACATGAACGTCAAGATATGAAATATGTACAGCTTGCCTTTGTAATCCCCTAAACACACTCATTAACTCCCTGCAAAAAAACGGTCATGATATAATAAAATCCTGATATGAATAAACTTAAGTTTATTTTTATTCAGAAGCACATTTTACACGCCACACATTTATGCTTTTTATAGAAGGTTTTCCATATAGTGATATTTTTGTCATTAAAAGCATATTTAGGTACCACAGTCAGACTGTTAAATCACCTGATCTCTCTGATACAAGAGGAAACTTCATGTGAAAGTCTTAAAATTACAAGTGTTATTTTAAATTTTCAATCACGTCGCGGGGGTCTGCCAGTGGTTATCAAGTCCAATTCAGGGATTATGAGATTTTAAAAATTCTCTTTACGTTTATTCTACTAGTGACTAACTTTATGTCTAGAGAACTTTGTGTTGCTCCATGAGTTTAAAACCAATTTTTGGTCTCCTTATTAGTAACTATTTTAAGGGAGCTTAAAGCGGAAAGTACTTGCCTTATTAATCTACCTTATAGGAAGGAAAGTGACTCCAAACAAAATTCGAAATTAAGATTATGAAAAAGTATAAAATCCGTTTGCGTTTCTGATATTATTTTCAAAGAAACATAGTCAAAATTAAGAATAAAAATCAAAGAAAATATTCTATATAACTTAATATTGATATTAAATGTCAGCATTTAAATGCAAAACGCATGTTAGTGTTTAACTGTGAAATTGGCAAACATAATTTCAACTTATATGTCTTAATTTTTGAAAATGCTGATAATCATAACATTTGAAATCTCACATGATACTAGTACACCTTCAGAGTATAGCAGTGCCTGTAAAAATTATAAGAATTTGTTCCACAAGGATCATCCATGCTTGCAGGGACCAAGAAATAAAAATTCTATATTTCAACAAATCAGTTACAGTCTGGCTAACAGCTGCCTTCCTGGGATAGCAACGTCGTTTTTATTTTACTTACGAGCAGCCTCACTTCATTTCACTTCAAACAATCATTTCATACTCAACAATGCGCTATCATATGTAATAGTAAAAATGTATTTCTTATAGGTGGTGAGAAAGAGACACAAAAATGTTCCAAATTCAATGCTTCGAAATCAAAATATAATTAGTTTGGTTTAGAAATCTACGGCTATTTTTTCTTTGCCACGCGGGAAATAAGGAAATTTGGATATATAGTTGAAAGCCATTTTGAATGGCTTTGAAAACCCATGAAAGTAAAATTTACAGATTGTAATGGTTCGATGGCTCGGAACAAGTATTTTCAAAACTGAACAACTCGTGGGTTGTTCGCGATCTACAGTTGTTAGTATTTATGCAAAGTGGATGAATGATGGTGAAACTTTCAGTAGACGACATGGTGTTGGACGTCCACACGCTATCAAAGAAGAAGGTCGCCAGAGACTGTCTGGCATGGTGAAGATATACCGGAGCCAGACAGTGGTTCAGCTGACAACCCAATACAATGCAGAGGCAAATAGAATAGTATCGGAGCACACTGTTCAGCGGACACTGTTGAATATTGGTCTACGCAGCAAACGTCCCACTCGTGAGCCTTTGATGTCCAAGCATCATCGCCAACTGCTTCTACGCTGGGCCGTGTCAGTGGTACGTGTCGTGGCTAATAGCTGCCCTCCTGGGTTAGCAAAGTCGCTTTTATTTTACTTATAAGCAGCATCACATCATTTGACTTCAAAAAATCATAACATTCTCAACAGTTTGGTGTGATATGTAATAGTAAAAATGTATTTCATCTAAATGGTGAGAGGGAGACAGAAAAATGTACCACATTCAATATGCGAATTCAAAATATAGTGGGTTTCGTTTAGAGATCTACGGTCATTTTTTCTTTGCCACGCGGGAAATAAGGAAAATTGGACATATCGTTGAAAGCCAGTTCTGAATGGCTTTGAAAATCCATGCAAGTGAAATTTGCACCCACGAACGCCGTTAACTAAATTCTTCGTTTGATATAATATAATAATATATCATATTAAATGTAACTAAAATTTTGACCTATCATCTAACATAAATATTTTAATGTTCAGTATTAAATTCTAATACGTTTACAACTTGTTAAATAGTTAAAATAAGGCTTTGTACCATTTTCGATATTTCGAGTCATAATTGAGCTTCAGTGGAAATTATTCCATAGCGCATTGAATACGACTTTTAAATAAGTAATAGGTAACATAGCACAATGAATGAAGAATTTATAAATTTGTTCGTGTACTAGATAGCTGTCATTAAAAATAGTAACTTATAATCAAAAGTAATCTGAGAAATGTCTCTGACTTATAGCCTTTCTATTCATGGATGTCTCATGGAGTAATTATTAGCTTTCATATAAAATCTAATTCTCTAACAATATTAGTTAAATACAAGGATTATACATTAGTATGTAATTCCAAGTATCTGAGAGAGACATCTGATTTACTTTAAATGCAAATTAAAGGACGAAGTATAGTTTAAAAAAATTAGTAAATGTAGATTTTTAGATGCATGCGTTATAAAAATAAACAGCATATTACATTCAAGTAACATTTGTCTAACAAATAAAGAAATATATCGGCAAACAGTGATATTTTCGTAATTTTACAGTTGATGTTACATGTTTTATTATAAATATACCTACAATGAATTGCTGAACATTTTTAGTAATAGATATTTACAATGAAATATATCTAAATAATAATTCTATTTATCATTTTAAAAACAGTATTTAAAAATAATGAAGTTCTTAGAATATGTTATTTACCACGTCTGATTTATTTAGTAAAATTTTAAAACTACTGATCCGAAGTATTTTAAAAAGTGATAGCTTGTATCAAGTATTTATCGCATTAACTAATATACAGTGAATAAAAATTAGTAAGTTTAATATTATTCAGTAAAGAAATAAATTAAATGTAGTAGAATAAATGATTGTGTTTATATTTTATTTATGATAAATTGTTAATTTAACAGTTAAAATGAGTTTTTATTTTTGAATATTTTAAGAGTAACATTAGCGTATATATATATATATATATATATATATATATATATATATATATATATATATATATATATTATATATATATATATATATATATATATATATATATATATATATATGTGTGTGTGTGTGTGTGTGTGTGTGTGTGTGTGAGGTCTAAAAAAGGGGTAGTTGGAAATTACGTGAGTTAAAAGGGATTTTAAAAAGGGAACTCTTTTACAGTAATAAAATAAATGAAAAAGACCCACGCTCGCGTAAGCTTTTAGGATAATCAGGTAAGGCGGAAGCATTTTTGAACTATTTGATGAGCTTTTAAACAGATAAGTTTCAGTGAGCGCGTGGACGTGGAGCGGTCATCACCTATTCCATGCTTAGCTCCACCACGAACTATGAAAATGGAGAAGGTTTTGCTTTAAGAAGAAACGATGATTTAATAAACTTATTATTATCAAGAAAGACTGTTTTCCATTCGCCTTAACTCTGGATCACGACATTAAACACACACACACACACACACACACACACACACACACACATATATATATATATATATATATATATATATATATATATATATATATATATATATATATATATATATATATATATATATATATATCTGTGGGGGGTGTAGGCAGACAATGTATTACTTCCAATATTCATAAAATAACAGAAAAAAGCCTCTGTAAATATTTACAAATAGTAAGACAAAATTAAAAGCAACAAATATTCCTAGATTTAAAAAGCAGCTCTTTTTCCAAAGTGACGCAATTTAATTGCATCACTTTGGTTAAGAAGTCGAAGCAAATGTAAACCGAAGCTGTTTGTTCTGCGTAATGTTGACTGTTACATGCTTTTGATCAATTTTAAAAGAAATACAAATGAATGCTTGACTTTTCAAGCCAGTTTCAAAAATTGGTTTAGAATAAAAGAACTCCAAGAAATTATTTCATAAATGGTATTTATTAACATTTCAGAAATTCTCAGCGAGTTAGAACTATATTTATAAAACAGAATTGTATGTAACAGAAAAAAAAGAATAGCCAAAGTTAAAAGTATTATATTAATTTAGTCTTTAATTAATATTGAAAAGCTATTTTAAAAATTTTAAGTCTATATGGTGTTCCTTATTTTAATTATCTCGTACAAACTATTATTTAAGTTATTATTAAGACCAAAAGTTGTATGAAGAAATAAAATGTAAACAAATATTAGTTATTGTTATTAAACATAAGCTCTTAATAGTTGATTTTAAGATTTCCTAGAAATGTATACTTCCTAATAAATTTTTTCATAACATATACTTCCGAATAAATTATCAAATTATACTTTCATTTTCTCATTATGGATAGTAAGGAAAAGTATGCATGTGCATTCAGCATTTCTGATATTAAAAAATTATTAATATTTCCAAAGAGTTATACGGAACTAAAGGACCTTCAAAATGACAGGTTTTGGTGAAAGATCTAATCCTATATTTTTGAAGATATGATATAATAAAAATATGAAAATATTCTTTGTTCTAAAAAAATCATCATGAAAACAGATATACACTTCGTTATCAAAAGGCAATTTTCGAAAAGCATGTTTATTTTACTGTACTTAAACTACATAACAGAAAATATAAATACAAGAATTTGATTAATATGATGTGCACTAAGAGCATTTTTAAAGTAAAATGTTGGACTACTCAATTTTTATAACATAGTCTCGTATTTTAATGGTATTTTTCTAATAGAATTGGTGTCTTATTTGTTTCATGTTACAAAATTAAGTATTGTGAATACAAAAATAATCCTTAAAATTTTAATAAATTGTGTTTCAACACGCCTTGTGTCTTTAAAGAAAAGTATTAATTTAAGTGTGTAATTGCATAAGAGTCTCATGATTAAGGTCCGAGGTTAGATCCCCGGTATTCTGAAAGTTAACTCAGACTTTCACCACTTTAGTTGGTAGAAAAACTGAGGAAAAAGCATACTTGGAAACTAAACTCTGATCATTCTACTTAATGTTGACAACATAATGGAACATATGCTTCAACCCAAAGCCTTTGATCTCAAAAAGGAAGATTAGATTAGTTGGACACAGTTTATTTTATAAAAGTCAGAATATAATTATGTATATATATTTGTGTGTGTAACATATTGTTATGAACTTCCAAAACAGGATTCGGGGATTGAATGGACTTTAAGCAAGCAAGACTGCAGCACGAGGACAAATACTTTATTCGCAATCAGTTGGAAAAGGTACAACACACCGACAAAATCACAGCGGAACAATTTGAGCACAATGCCGTCTGCTCACTTACCAATTTCCGCATCAAGTACAACACACCGTGATTACTCCGTAGACCAAGAGATCCTCTTAACGACTCTGTCTGCATGGGACTCTGTCTTCCTTATATAGACCCGAAGAAACTGCTGGAATACTCCAGAAACCGGAATCAGAAGTTGTCACGTGACGCCCCACTTGGCAACATTTGGCGACACTTGGCGACAAAAACGTGGGTTGCCAAAACTGTCTCCAATGTGCCGATATCTCGCCAATTTGGCGAGATACCCATAGAGTCCCATGCTAAATTTAAGTTATACTAAAAAAATTCATAACAATATTCTTGTGTTGTCAATCACAATAATTACAGTAGAGTAGTCGTATTACACACCTTTAATTTTTATCCAGAAATATTCGTACATCGTTTGATCTTAAGCCTTACGGCCACACATATTTTCTACAAGTTAACTGGACAGCACACCAGTACCAAATCTATGAACATTCTCATACATAAAAGTATTTACACAGTAAATCAATTAATATAATAATGACTCTCGTCCTGTCAAGTGACCATCAAAACCATCAGCAATTGGAAACGCTGATTCGAAAACCTTGGATATATAAAAGTATTGCAACCAGATGACACAAGGATCTCCATGCACCTGACCGATTCAGCAAAATCCATAGAAGGAAGAATTCCAACAAACATCTCACGAAAGACCCGAAACCAAAATCGCAAATAAAAACATTTAGTTCTTATATTTTAGAATTTTGACAAACATTAATTTTTACTATAATATATATATATATATATATATATATATATATATATATATATATATATATATATATATATATATATATAACATATATATACATTTATATATACATATATATATATACATATATATATATATATATATATATATATATATATATATATATATATATATATATATATATATATACAGGGTGTCCCCGAAGTCCGTGTACAAACTTAGAGGGGAGGTAGAGAACTTCGTGAGGAGTCATAATTACATAGGAAAGCATAGGCGGTAACGTAACCCTTACGAGATAAAGAGACACAAAGACAATAAGGACACACACACAGAATGTAGTGTAAAACGCTTTATTATACAAAAAACAACGATAATAATAAATAAAAAATATTACAGGAGGTGTTCGAAATGGCTGCCATTGGCATGAATGCACGCACGACACCGACGCGACATGGTTGGAGGACATTTTCGAAAATGCCGGGCTTATCACGGATCGTACAATCATAAATATATATCCATGCCACCAGGTACATTGCAGAATTTACGGACGTGTCATACACAAGGCTCTTCATGGCACCCCAGAGAAAAAAAAATACAGAACATATACATCAGGGGATCTGGAAGGCCAAGCGACGGGGCCACCACGCCCAATCCACCTGTTTGGAAATCTCCCGTCCAAATGATCACGAACCCACCCTCTTCGAATACGGGTGTTCGTGATGTTCGTGGCCGTTCATAACGTTAAATCGTGGCTCTGAAGGATCCATGTTCAGCGAGGTTCTGATGCACACAGTTGAACATTTAATGATTCGGTTGCCGCCTCGTTGGATACCCTTCCCGATACAACTGAACAGCAGCACGTTCATTTCCGTTGGCTAGACGTTAGATGAAATGGATAAGTGCCATCTTCGCGTTCGTAAAATTATTCACGTTCATCGCACGCTGTCTGTGTCTGAACTGTGTCTGAACTGTATGTCTTATAATCGAGAAGAAATTTGAAATTATCTCATTGTTCACAGCATTGTTTAAACTTCCTTGTAAAAGGTTAATCTTTAAATAAATGATGAAAATTTACTATATACATGATAACGTTTGCACCTTTGAAACGTCAGTAGGGGATACTGGAAATTGTACATTTCAAATGTATTTCTTAAGTCTACAAAATATGTGACCCACCTATTAAATATCTAAGTATTAATCACACATTTTTATTATTAATTAATTTTAGTCTTAATATCTAGAAAATATTTTAATTAATAGCAATTTAAAATTCTATTTTATATTTTTGTGAATTTCATCATTATAGAAAAGAAAATTTCATTTAAAATTATTAGTTATTAAAATTAACTTTTAGTTTTATGTCTATGAAAACAGATAATTTTTAATGAGATTGACATTTTTGAAACTAGTTAATTAGAAATTTTAATACTTAAATATTATTCGTTAAAATAAAATATAATATAATGTTTTAATAGCATAGTTTTTTTCCGATTCGTTGGAAGAGATAATTGATTTAGGATAATTAAGGTATCTCATTAAAATATTTATTTTTGAACAGTAAATTTTATTACATCGAACATTAAAATAACATTTTAAAAAAATTGTATTTTTATTTTATTTTTCGAACTTAATTCAGCATTCTATCGAAGTTTTCTCAGTTATTCAGAGCTTTATTTTTTAAATTTGGAACAGAACATGACTTTAAAGCTATTATTTTTTTAATATAACAACTGATCCCATAAATTAAGTATTCCAGTATTATCTCTAGAATATTTCAATAACTATGGATTAATATTGCTTTTAATTACAAATATAAAACATCTAATTAAGTTTGTTCCTTACGATGTAAGCAATTGTAGGTAAAGTATTTTTTAATCTTCGGTACCAGAATTAGTGGCGTCAAATCCCACTGTGACACTGATGATCGCAGCAGTTGGGTACAGACTTTGAGCAGTCGGTCCCTGTCTCATTAGCCCCTCCCTTGTGTTACAAAAAGCATACCGTAGCTCTCCAAATTAAACCAAATAAAATTTACACACGTGCACACTTATATGTGTATGCCCGTGTATGT
>CM063505.1:191901355-191928855 GCA_032207245.1 Pardosa pseudoannulata
TTAATCGTTTAAAATAATCAATATTTCAAAACGTATTTAAAGAAATGATATACGTCAAGATAGAGATTGAGTTTAAAAAAGTTCTACACCGAAAACAATTTTGCTACTTCAATTGAAATAACACTTTATCATCTCTTAATTGCATTTTTAATAAGCCTGTGAAACAAAGTCATTTAAAAATCTCTTTTCCTTCCATAATGGCAAAATTTCAACAAGAAGTAACGTTATTTAGGTAAATATATTTTAAACTTCCCCAAACAAAAATGTGGGTTTTTTATCTTCATCAATTCTTTGAGGCAAAATACAAATTATGCATAGGTAATTATTTCAGAGCAAACATTTTGTATTTCTTGCATGTTAATTATTTTATGTGTTTCTATAATGAATTTTTTATACGGAACAAGTATATGGAAACAGATTTACTTGAACAGGCTATATGTACTTGATTATTTATCTTCCCATTATGTAAAATTCGTAATGTTCACGATTCTCTAAAGGAATCACGAGGGATATCGTTTTTGTAACATTTTATACGAGTTTTACTGCTTGAAATCGCGACTTTATTTAAAAAAAATAATGTATGTACATGTAAACAAGGCACACCGAGTCCTGTAATGAATTTTAATTATTTTATGTAGGAAAATATTTTTTCTTAATTTAGAATATTAAACTTGACGTTTGATAAAGTATATTTTTAAGAGCAATCAAAATTATTTGAAAAAACAATTTTAATTATTTACTGTTGTTCTTATACTTCATGGGATTAAAGAACCTAATGATTATGTTTATCTTCTAATATTTCTTTTAAATAATTAGTTTTTTTGCGTGTGTTTTGCACAATTTTTTTATATATTTCTCATGTTTGAAGAAATTATTTGACTTATTAAATTATTAACTGAATTTTATCTATTTCAGTATAAACTCTCTCCGACACTACAGCCTAAGTTGGACCTTGGCTTAAGGTGCCAATCTCCGTTAGCGAGATATGGAATCTTGGGGTGCGAAGCGTATGTCCTCGTTAGGTGTTCAACGTTACAGTGAACCTTCAATGTTTACTTTCTAGCCTGCATGGTCATCAGTTTTTGTTAATCCACTGTAGAGATAAAGGCAGACGAGAGATGAGCCTTGTAACAATAAGTTACATTCGGGTCAGCTTTTTTTTTATCTCGTCCCGAGAGTCATCGTCAAAGACATACCAGAACAGGACCGGTTTGAACTAGAAAGAAACTTCGTACTTCTTCAAACCAATAGAAGGGTCCGTTGATTTTTCGGTATTCCTGACTCCCCGTCGTTCTGGAGTGGACCCTGTTTTTTCTCCGCGAGGCAGGCTGATTTTTTTAGAGGTCAAGGTTGTGACCAGAGGAAAGTAGAAGGTAAAAGCTGCTAGCACCCGCTGCTTGCGGGATAGACCTTTTGAGAAAAATCATCGCCATATTGTTTTTTAAGGCCATGGACGATTTGAGATTAGTCTTCGATATCTACGAATGATAAATTGATTACAGTTGTTTTCCTAAGACATTTATTTAATTGTATAAATTCATTTAATCAAGACTTATTTGCCCATATGTTTATTAATGAGTATTAACTTCTTCTTTCTCAAACATCAGGCCAAAGTGACAATTGTCTATCCCGAGAATTAACATCGGACCTGTGTCTTCGGATATCGAAGTACTACTTTAAAATATGAATATATAGTGACTTAAAAAAGTTACTTTCATAATAACAGTTTTAATAATACATAGATCTTATCATAATTTTTTTTAAATATATTGCAACATAATAGAGTTTTAAGTTACGCTGTAAACATTTAGAAGTACGATTATTAATAAAAAAATGTAGAAATATGTAATAATTGCAAACCAAGATATACAATATTCGTTTTTAAAGACAAATTCTTTTTAAATATATCTACTTAATATATAGATTTATTATTGATATTTAATATAAGATATTTAATAAATGATCTTCATTTTCTAGGTTGAATAATACTTCATGCATTATGAAGATAACGAAAAATATATCTTTTACATCAGATACTCTTCACAAAATAACTTATACATTGTTTTTGAGATATTTAGAGATTTCGGAATATAATACATTAATATGAACTTAACAGTCAGATTAACATTAAAAAAAAATATTGAATACTATATTATGATTTTCACTACTCCTGCTTAGTATGATGTATTTGATTTGGTTTAACCGTTTAAACGCCGAAATAAGAAAGAATAGTCCCAATGACTTGAAATTTGGTTATTGTATTAAGAGTATACAAATTCAATAAATATTTAAAATTAGGTGAAAAAATTTTTGAGGGTGTTTTTAGCTATGTTCTGTTATTGGAACATTGGTGTGTTACGTGATTATTTTTTTCATATTTTTAAAAGCTCATGAAAATAGTTAATTTAAAGTCTGATATTTAAAACAACTTCTTAATATTAACTGATTTGTTTATTTAACTTTAAATAATGTATAAATGATAAATATTATGACGCTATAGAATTTATGCAATATTTGAATTCTGTAAGATTTTCGAATTTTACTTATTTCCCATTTTACTACCGGATTTTCATTTTTTCCTTTGTTCTTGGCCCTCGGAACCGGTTTCTGAAATTTGTCTTTATCTGGAGTACTTACATCTTTTTTTTAAAATGACTTCGACTGTTCCCCACACATCATATGGCATAACAAAACCTAAATTATATTAATCAATATCATCTTCATCAGTGATATCAAAAGATTCATCGGGCTCTAACTAGCAAATATCTACATCTTCCAAATCGGAATCCTAAAGAGTGTCTTAAAAGTCTAGAGCATCTTGTAAAGCATCTTTAAGACATGGTGTTAAATTTATGAAAACTTTATAAATGAGACACATAGGAAGAACACATGCACTTTTTCCACTGTCATTCAGCAAAACTAATAAAAAAAACTATCTCAAAGATAACTGATAACTATTTTAACAAACATATGTAATAAGACACCGTTTATGGGAAATTCCACTTGTTTCCAAAGGCACAAGTGAAAGCCCCCCCACACACACCATACAACTTATCAAAAATAATTTCTTTCTATTATTATGACTTTACTGGAGTGAAAATCAATGTCAAGTGCATATATTATAATCCTTTCTAAGTATTGAAGTTTCCATTTGGAGCATTATCTATTTATATTCTTTAGAAAAGTTGCTTTCTTAGCTGAATGTAAAAGAAAATAATGTTTTGCACATAAATGAAAAATGAAACGCCAATATTCCAATAATGGAACATAGACATAAAAACGTAAATTTTACTTTTAAAATTTAAAAATAACATTTTGTTTTTGTTGTATTCCCGTAGGATATGTTGTCTAATGATATATTTTAAAGTATTGCGTTTTTTTCCATTTAAACTAGAATTTTGGTAAATTTAATTGTAATGAAGATTAAAATTGACAAAATGTAGTAAAATTTAAAAAATTGTAAAAAAATAAATAATTATCTAAACAAAATAAAATTTATTGTAAAAATACTTTATAATGTTATGTTCAATTGTATGTAAAAGAGATATTGATAAGAATTCTTTACTTGTAAATTCTTTACTTGTTGTAAATTTTTTATTTTAAAAATCATGTTCCATTATTGGAACATTGGCGGGTAAACGGTTAATGTGGCATGGTGGATACGATAGATTTATACCTTCTGTGGAATTCCTCTATAAGCAAGATATTGCGATTTTAGGTGAAATTTTCAGATTTTCATACTGATAAATTAATTCAAATTATATTTATTAACATATATTTCGTTTTAATTTATTCTAACTATGCATGATGACGTAAAACGATTCAGTTTTGCAGTTTACTGTGTCCTAAAATTCCTGTCACGGATGATAGCATAAATCACTGTCATTTGACATGTAAATCTGTAGTTTATAAGTTATAGCATGGTCGTGTTTGCTATTTGAACCACTTTAGATAGCA
Organism: Pardosa pseudoannulata; assembly: GCA_032207245.1. Lineage (NCBI taxonomy): Eukaryota > Metazoa > Arthropoda > Arachnida > Araneae > Lycosidae > Pardosa > Pardosa pseudoannulata. The sequence goes on from CM063505.1 coordinate 191,905,313, forward strand.
AGTTTTTTTGATAACTCTAAAAATAAACTTCTTTATCATAACAAAATTGAGACTATCTTAGACTACATAAAGCTATCAATTATCAGCTTGCGATCCAAACCCGATCACAGATTGCTTGATAATCTCAGCAGAATTTCACTATGCTATGTTAGATTAACAATGCCACAACATAATATATATTTATTCTGTGCAATTTATGGAATACAAAATTATATAAAATGGCTGGACATTTATAGAACGTTGTAAAATGACCGACAATATATGAAACGAAAAATATTTGATATCTTTCTTAGGCATTCTATGGAATGCCAAATAACAAACTTGCAATGTATAATAACTTAACGATTTTGACATTTTGTTTTTGACATAACGATGACATTTCTTGCTGGAGATTATCCTAGACTATCATGGAGGCATGAATCATAAACTTGTTTGTGATCCAAAACTGTTCACAAATTACTGGAAAATATCAATAAAATTCCACTATTTTCTATTACATTAACAATGTAGCTATGCAATATGTTTATTTATGTTATGCAATGCTTCAAAAACAGAATTCTGTAAAACACTCAAACACTGTATAGGACGCAGTAAGTTGACCTAAAATATAACAAGCATAAAATATTTGGTATAATATTTAGGATTTCTACGGAATGGAAAATAACAAACTAGCAATGCAACAATGTTCAACGATTTTTATCAGTGATCAATTTCAAGTATAGGCCATTTCTGCTCAAAACGCCTACATGTGCATATGCTTCCAGAGACAAATGCAGAGTATATGGCAGAAATATTAATCAAAAAACTTCGAAATACACTCAAGAGCCAAAACATTATGACCACCCCTACATTTTGCAATGAACTCACCTGGATGATGTCGAAGGCATGTGATCAGATGGAAGTGGTATTTAACTGCTACTGGAGAATCTGAAGAATCAATCTTTGACTTACTTCTGTGAGTGATTTTGATAGAGAGCAGATTGTAATAGCTCGAAGGCACGGAACAAGTATTTCCGAAACTGCACGAGTCGTGGGTTGTTCGCGATCTACAGTTGTTAGTACTTATGAAAAGTGGATGACTGACGGTGAAACCAGCAGTAGACGACATGGTGTTGGACGTCCACATGATATCAAAGAAAAAGGTCGTCGGACACTGTCTAGCATGGTGAAGTAAAACCGTCATGCTCAGGCCGGTGGGAGCTGTATTATGTTTTGGGAGACTTTCTCCTGGGCGTCTCTGGGACACCTGGTTGTGGTAGAAAAAACCATGAATGCTACAGGGTATCTGAACATCATTGCAGACCAGTTGCACACTTACATGGCCTCTGTTTTTTCAAGCTGGAAATGTAATATTCTAGCAAGACAACGCCCCTTGTTACAAGGCTAAAATTGTGTTGGAGTGTTTCCAGAAACATGATGATGAATTCCAATTAATGTCCTGGTCGCCTAATTCACCGAATCTCAATCCGATAGAACACATTTGGGATGTCATGGGCCGGCAGCTCAAGACCACCATATTTGAGTAACCGTTGCTTAAACAGCTGGTACAATCAGTCTCCCGCCATCTACGAAGGACTTGTGGCATTCATGCCAAGGCAGGTTGAAGCTGTGTTGTGCGCCAAAGGTGTGCCAACCCGTTATTGACAGGTGGTCTTAATGTTTTGGCTCATAAGTGTATGGTATAAAGTGTAGATATGAATTTTAATAGTTTATGCAAAAAATAGCCAGTTGAAGAGAAAATGCGTAAGATTATAGTTTGGATTAAACATGCTTTCTAACTTTCATTTCTACTGCCAGTTGAGTGTGTTTAATGAAAGAATCCATGCAAATGTATGAGCAAAATATTAACTATTATTTCCAGGCTATTTACTTTGTGGAAATAAATACTTTGTGCGTTCTCTCTTTCAATTCCGAAAAAGGAATAAAATTGTAAAACTAAATAAAAAAATAGTCTGGAAATACACGTGATAAATTAGAAATTAATTCGAAAAAATATATTAAAAAATGAGTCATCGTGAAGCATTCTTTAAAACAACCACTCGATTTCAAGGAAGCCCAGTAATAATTAAAAACTATTTCTATCATGACTGTTGAGTATTAACATAAAAACATAAATATGCATCAAATTTCAGTTTTTTCTAATAAAAATTTTAAAAATACTTATTTGAGTAAAAACAAATTTTTGTATAAATTATTTTCGCTGTTTCGGTGTTTTTAACATTCTGTAACTCAATATTTTTAAAAAAACATACAAAGTTTTATTACAAACAGCTTAAAAAACTAAACACATGAAGTACGGAAGAATTTAAATAATTTTATGCACCTGGAATAGTTTGAAAATAGAAGGAGGTAAAAAAAAATCACAGAAAAAATAACTTTTAACTGGAATTAGATACTCCTTTATGATTTTTATGCAAAACTCATGTTTTTGTTACAACAAAAACATGTTTTGATGAAATAGAATATAAATAATTTTACTTGATTATAGGGTTTGGGTTTGGTTTGGATTGCTACAGTCTATTTTTTGCAATATGACCACTTCATTCCAGATATAGTAGTCTAGAGTTTTAAGAAAAAAATACCTTTTTAATATTTTGTATTCCTTTGGTGTCATTTTTTAGAGTTCTATGTTAATTTAATTTTTAAAAAATTGAAGTTTGAATTTTTCAATTTTTTTTTATTTTGGATTTCTATAATAATATTTCATGAACATTGAAAAATGATAAAATATATCTTGACATACAGAAACGTATGATGCCGGAGTTTTAAATATTTATATTTTTAATCTTCTGGAAATGAAAAATCGCTTTCATGTCACATTTAGCTGTTTGAAAAGCCCACTTAAATATTGCATTCATTTCGAAAGAGTAAAAAAAAAGTTTTCTGAAATAAATCCGCGTAAGTGTGGATCATTAGACGCGTAGAATCAATATCCATTGGGGAAAAAAAGAGAATTTATGTAAAATTTCTTCATAAACTTCATTAATAACGAGACATTCGGTTTCGGTAATTAAAAATCACGGATCCATGACATATTAGCAAGATCAATTTTTACATTATGGCCTCGGAACATGACTTCACGGTTGAAATAATGGAAATGGGAAATGGGCACCCGAGTGCAAAAATTAATTTCGACGCAATATTGTGAGGGAATATATGGTTGGGAAAAATTAATTATTCATGGGGCCGGTTGGTGTAACTTCTGTGGTGAAAATCGTAAGAGGAAAAAAATTGATGTTCGCGTTGGGTATGGGGGGGGGGAGGTTAGAATTTTCACGAAACTTCCTAGTTAAATAGTATTAATGTATAACACGACTGTGAAGAAAAATTTATCCGGTTAATATTAATGACTCGTGACCCGTCCGGATAACGTATTAATAAATGGACGTATGGTGAGTAAGTGGTTAGGGAATGCTAGTGGTGTTCTTTTTCGCAAACTTTTTTCTCAAAGAAAATCTGTGACTGCACACGTGTTTATTTAAATATATATCCCACTACTTTAAGCATCGTTTTTTGAAATATTTACTAAATAATATTAAAAAGTTATACCTTTAAAAATTACTCACTTAGCAATACTTAAAAAATATTCTGAATTTTTCTCACTTAAAAATAAAATTTTTCTAATAAATAAAGCATGGTGATTTATTTTTATATAATTCACTCCAAGACTACATATTCGAGAATTTTTTCCATCCCGTAAAATAGAGATATAAGCTGATGTGTCTTAGCCGGCAAAGTCAGCGAGCTCGTAAATGAAAGGTTGCAGATTTGGGGTTCGAGCTGTCCAAAGATCCACCGCGTTCATAAAGGGTGACTGGGGCTGGAATAGGTTTGTGGTCACAATATTATCCAAGTTCGCAAATGATACATCTAGGGGTACAGGCCAACCCTGGAGGTCTTCTTATTGGCATCCTAATATCAAGAACCCATGGGAGTAATCAAATTCGTGTTCGTTATATTCCTTAAGCTACACTTGTTCCTCGTGTGGTGCCAAATAAGTAACATCTTCGAAGCCTTGTTTGGCAGAATTATATATGTCTGCATTGTCAGCTGAGAAAATAATTCAGCTGCATTGTCAGAAAAGAAAATAAAGAATTTTAAAGAATATTATTTCATTTTATTTTATTTTTTATTTATTTATTTTTTGTACGATGTTCTTATATTAACAAAGATTATATTATTAGGATATAAAGTGGCTTTATTATGAATCCTACACATAAGTGAGGTTTACAGATTTCATCCAATATGACTAATCACCATAAACACAGTAGATGACATGCAATTTCTTTACACATTCCTTTAGAGAATTATCATGAATCAACTTAAACTCGACATGATACAACTCAAAAGCCAACAGAGCAGTTTTACTCCGATCGAACATTATGAACCTTTTACAGCTTGGTATTGTTGGAGACGAGTAACACTGAAATATTTCCCCTTACATAAACTGCCCGATACATGGAAACCGTAAGTTAAGTCCAAACAGTAAATGTGTTTGTTCATCTCTCGCGTCATCTTTACACAAAGCATAATACTTATTTTGAATAATTTTATAGCATTATACACTCAATAATGTATATCAAGGCGCCATAAAGGCCATTAAAACTTGAAAAAATGTATAAAAAAGGACAAAGGTAAAGGTGTGCATTTTGTATTTATGGGGTACAATAATAAGGCGAAATTTTCTTAAGAACATAAATAAATCACTAAAAAAGTAACCGGTAGATGGTGCTGACATACTATAAACTCAGCTGTATTATGCAGACGAATCTTGCAATAAAAAGTGATGATACACGAGGATTATAAATTCAGTTTCAGAATGTTATCAATACCCATTCAAGCTTTGTAGAAGATATGTTTTGTGGATGGAGAATCGGCAAGTGTTGAGTTGGGCAAAATTTCGAATGGTGAAACAACTGAAAAAGAACTAGAGCCCCGTATCACGAGAATATTGAAGCTTGAAAAAAGGTTCGAAGAAACTGGCTCGCAGGAAAATCAGATACGTGGTGGAAGACCCTGATTGGCTGAGGGCAACATTACTACAGTAGAAACCGTTTTGTATAATATGGCGGCGGAACTGTCCATGGGGAACAGTAGTTCTTGCAAAGCGTCTAGACTATTCGATGTTCCTCATTCATTGATTCGACGCATTCTCTACAGAATATTGCAACGCTATCCTAAATCTGCAATTATTACAAGAGTTAAGGTCGATAGATACAGCTGGGAGAAAATCGTTTGCCAAACGGTCTTTGTCAAGGATAGAACTGGACCCTTAGTGATTATTCATTGATTGGGAACAGATGAGGTGAATTTTTCAGTACACGAAGGTGTAAACACGTATAATGCACAGTTATAGACTACTCCGAATCCCCGTGTATGCGCAACACAGCTAATACAGTCACACAACTTGGACAGTCAGATTTAGTATCCCCTCGACTTTTATCATTGGGCTGTTTTTCTTTGGAGAATTATGGCGAGAGTAAAGCTTTGTGTCGGGCAGCCATCAAGGATACATAGGCTCTCATAGCCCATATCTATTATGTTTTGTTGAATGTTTTTCACCCTGACACTTGTTGAATGCCCATCATTGAAATTGACAGCAATTTATGGAAGCAAAGTTCAAACATATTTTAATCTTAATAACCTGCTAATTTAGCAGCAGTAACCCACGTAACAAGTTTGCCAGACACTTGTTGTCTTATAAAGGCGTTGCTGAATGCAGCGCATTATTCTGATTGGTACTTTTCCCTTTACTTGTATCCACATGCCTATACCAGTTTTTTGGATCTTCAGTGTTTATATATATATATATATATATATATATATATATATATATATATATATATATATATATATATATATATATATATATATATATATATATATATATATATATATATATATATATATATATATATATATATATATATATATATATATATATATATATATATATATATATATATATATATAACAGTAAAATTTGAAGTTGGTCAAGGTTTTAAATGAGAGTGGCGTCGTTGTGTTTTCGGTTTTGATGGTCACGTGACATTGCGAGTATTCCATGACATGACGAAATATGGTGTGTGGCGTCAGGCATACAAATTTCGGTATGGAAATAAAAGTTATTAACTACGACTACCTTATGTGATTGTTATTATGACTTTATTAATGTGATCGGCTTCGAACTCCTGAATATGTTACATATATACGTAAATTGAGATTAGTTCTTGTCAGATAATTATACTTTATATTTCATTACACAATTCGACAATGCAGAAGTTAAAATCATTTTAATGAAAAAAAAACTAATTTTATAAAAAAATCAATGAAATTTGAGAGTATGTAAAAATTAAATATATTCAGGGTAATTATACCTACTGTGCTTGAAAATAAATTGTATCTACCCTACTTAGAAAAGAAATTAAGGAGGAGTTATTATTGTATATTTAAAAGAAAATAAAACTAATAAGTATAGGAAATATTAAAAACACCCATTTTGTATATTTGCACCCTAAATTATCTTTATAATAATAAGTTATTACAAATTATCATTATTCTATTTGCAAGGAAGATATAGAATACGATAATGTATTTTTCAATAATGTTACATAATTGTGATGGCCTTTTTAGGAAACATTGATAAATGATTCTTTATTCTAATTACTTCTAAGAAACGGTTGCTAATAGTAATGTTTATCTCTACATCCGCAATTTTTATAATTAAAAAAATTGTTGTTTTTATCTACGATATTACCCAGAGAATTAGAGGCATAATTTTTAAGTTTTTTACAGACAAAATACTGATTGTGAAATAGTGTGTAATTAGATTTATTCACATATCTGTAAATGATAGCAATTTTATTATATATCTGAAGAGAATTGCGAAACCTTATTTTTTTATTTTTCAATTTACTGCAATTTATTCCTGACATCTTGTTATCTGTATACAAAATACATTTAAACAATCGTTTTATTATTATTACACACACACACACACACACACACACACACATATATATATATATATATGTATATATATATGTATATATATGTATATATATATGTCTATATATATATATATGTATGTATATATATATATGTATATATATATATATATTTATATATATATATATATATATATATATATATATATATATATATATATATATATATATATATATATATATATATATATATATATATATATATATATATATATATATATATATATATATATATATATATATATATATATATATATATATATATATATATATATATGTCAGGTCTAAAAAAGGGGTAGTTGGAAATTAAGTGAGTTAAAAACAATTTTATAGGGGAACTCTTTTATAATAATAAAATAAATGAAAAAGACCCACGCTCGCATACGCTTTCAGGATAATACGGTCAGCAAAATCATTTTGGAAGAATTTAATGAGATTGCAAACAGATAAGATCAGTGAGTGCTTGGACATGGAGCTGTCACCACCTATTCCACGGTTAAGTATTGGTCTGTTAATTATATTCAATTTTCGACGCTTTGAGACTGTAAACGGTCTTTAATTGTACTAGTCATCATTTGTAATGATCTTTTTTATTTAGTTACTGTGTGTGTATTTTAAGTCTTTTGTATGTATTTTATTTTGAACTTTATGCAAATTTACACGTGTCTGGTCAGCCCAGTGTTATTTAAACATTAATTGTAGTTTCTGTGGGCTGACTCTGACGGTTGATTTGATTTCCGGTGTGGGTTTCACGATAACCTTATTATTTTATTGTTCCGAGAACAATTTATAATATTACTATTTTTTAATGCATGTTAAATACAAGGCATGTTTTTTTAATTGTTGCTCACCATACTTGCCACTCTGAGTTAAATGTCAATCTGAGACTGACAAACACCTTTATATATATATATATATATATATATATATATATATATATATATATATATATATATATATATATATATATATATATATATATATATATATATATATATATATATATATATATATATATATATATATATAGATATATATATATATATATCTGTGTATCTGTGTTTCTATCTTTCTATTTCTATGACTGAATATGTGATACACATACGACCTAAGTGTTTGATCACACATTGGTCATCAGAAAATGAATAAGGCTTTTCGGTGTATTCGATAGATACTTTCTCTATAGATTTTATTAAGGTGTACATATTCGTATTGGCTTTCACCATAACACTGTGAACAGAAGAAGACTCCTAAAATACAATTTTTAGAATGGCATTGATAAGCAGAAAATAAATATGAAATCCTAAATTATAAACTGTAAGATTTTCAATTTTTCACTAACATTATAGAAAATATTTCGTTATACAATTTGTCTAAAAATGCCACGCGTGATAAAATGCTCAAAATAAACTTTTTTATTCCTATTGTGCTGAAAAATAGTATATTTTCCTGGATTTAATTTAAAACATAACAAACACATTGTGATGAAAAATTTTCAAAATGTAATAAATAATTATCTGAAAAAGACATTTCTGAAGGATATATATATATATATATATATATATATATATATATATATATATATATATATATATATATATATATATTGTGTCAAATATTGATGCAATGCCAGGTATAAAACTGATTTTATTTATTTGTAAAATGTAATGGTTCTAAATACAGTTTTATATTTATAATGCAAACTATAAAATAATCATAAAAATAAACTATGATCATAAGGATGAGACTAAATTATATATTTTGTTTGAACTATATTATAACTAATGATATTCATTTCACGTATTTTATTCCTAAAATATTGTTTTTGATACTGAACCTTGACATTTAAAAGAGAAAAAGGTTTAATGCAAATTACTTCAATTTGTTAAACACGAATTTCTTTTATGCATCTATTACACAGTGAAATAATATCAAAATGTATTTTTATGAGATATATTAATAGTAAATGTAAGTGTTAATCCCATTTGTTTGTTGCTTATTTTAATATGGTTTTATTCTACTATTTTATTGTACTATATTATGAAAAATGTTTATAATGCAGAATAAGATTGCAAAGCAATAATGACTTTTATTTTTATACATTAAGCATAATAATGTATTACGATTTTGAAAATATTAAAATTTGAAATATTATTTGTATTAAAGTATTTTTTATTTTTATTAAATTATTTATTCAAATATTTCCATATTATTATATTTAGATCGTATAAAATTATTTTATATTTTAAAAGTATCACAGATTTTAAATACATATTTTTAAATTCAGTTTTATTTTCATTGTGAATGTGGAATGATTTTTGCTATGGTATTGAAAGAAACAGATAAATAGTTTCCTGATCTAGTTGTATTAATATTAGACACTGCCAATGAAAAATATCTTAAAATTGTATGTTCTAAATATCCTCAAAATATATGACTAATGGGAAAAGTTATTATTAGTCGAGATATAGTATTCCCATTAGACAAATATAAGACCGGTAATTTACGGGTCTTATATTTGATTAAAGATCTAAATACAAAAGTTATGTACTTAACACTTCGCTTGAGGACAACGTATTTTTACGTTTTTGCAGTCTGTCACTCGAGCGCGGGTGACGTAAAAATACTTATTTAGTAGATTTCTGATGGATACCCACTAACCGCCACAAATATACTAAATACGTATAATTATATGTATGTGGGATATTATATGCGTGTTGTTTCGTTGCTAGGCAACGTTTTGCATTTTTTCTTTCCACAATTAATAATTCTAGAGTTACTCGGTCTTTTGTTGCGTTATTTCGCCTTGAATTTTATTCCTAGCTCCAGAATGTACAAGTCGGGCTTTGTGAATTTGAAGCTTGGTTTTTATTGTTGAATACAAAATTGATAAAATGAGTCGTTGTTAGAAAGATAGTGATGAAGAAATATGCGCTGACATATTAGCAGACTTTAATATTAAAAATCGTTTATATTTGTGATTTCGTAAAAAATATTGTTTTTTCTGTTATATAATATTACAGAATATATTAAAGTGTAAAATAAAAAAGTTTCGTTCAGACAAACAATGTAGTTTCCGATTTACTGCTATTTTTCTGAATAACTAAATTTTCGCGCGATTTACGAAAAAACGCCCGCTCCGCGCATAATTTGGCGATGAATTCTACCCGCATGCTAAATGTTAAAATATATTTGTATTTTACTCTGAAATATTTCTTTATTATTTGTCAGTTCAGAAAAAACTCATTTTCTTTGAATAAGAAACAATGTTATTTATAGAAAAAATGACTCTCAAATACTTTCAGTTTTATCAGTATAGATTTTTAGTGATGAACTTTACCTTTAATTGGTGATTTTTCTCAGGGCTTCTTACCGGAACTGAAATTAAAACCGGAATAAACCATAATTTTGGTTGGAATGAAATTCGTGAACCGAAAAAATATCCGTTTATTTCTTTTCGATATATCTTATTTTTTTTAATGTAACCAATTTTTCAATATTTTCTAAATTCACACAAACCATATAATTATCGCCATTAAATATACATTACTTTGATTATTACTTGATCTTCCCTAGTACTATTCTGTTTCAGTTTCGAATGAAACTACTTGTAGAAGGCTGTTTTATTTCAATTGAGTGTTTAGTTGTCAAATGTAGTTTAACCTTTTAAACTCTGAATTAAGAAAGAATTATCCCAATGCCTTGAAATTTGGTTATTACACTAATTAAGAGTATATAAATACAATAAAGTTTTAAAGTTAAGTGAAAAAAATTTTTGAGGGTATTTTTAGAGATGTTTCATTATTGGAACATTGGCTTGTTACATGATTATCTTTTGCATATTTTTAAAAGCTCATGATAATAGTTAATTTTATTTCTAATAATTATATCATCTTCTTAACATTAACTGTTTTGTTTATTTATCTTTAAATAATGAACGATTGATAAATATTGTCACAAAGATTGGAATGAACATACCGTTTAACTTAACAGAAGGATTTATTTAAACTAAGTAGCAACTCACAACTTTACAAGACCGAGAATTTGCCTACAACTAGTGGGTATCAGCTTTTGTACCCGAACAGAATATTCGAGAAATAACTAATTTACATATTAAAGAAAGATCTAGTATGTTCGAGAACATAAGGAAACAATAAATAGCATTTTAAAATTAAAAATCCGTACTTTGGATCAACCGCCATGGCAAGCACCGAACCCACAATCTTCGGGTCTGGATTTCGCACTTTGACCATTCGGCGACTGAGATCGTTGGCAAAGCTTCTTTATGGGCAATATGACACTATAGAATTTATGCAATATTGGTATCGGATTTTCCAATTCCGTTGGGCTAATTCCGTTTCATGTTTTATTTCCGATTTTACAACAGGGTTTTCAGTTTTTCATTTCTTCTTGGCCCTTGGACCCAGTTTGGAAATATTTAAAATATATCTTCATTTGGAATACTTAATCATTTTTAATATGTTGTCTACCATTACACACACATGGAAAGGCGTAACAGTTTCTAAATTATTTTCCTCAATATCTTCTTCAATGGTTCACCGGGGAGTAACTAAAAAATATCTACATATCCCAAGTCAGAAGCCGAAAGAGTTTCTAGAAAGGTCAGAGCATACTGTATTGTAAGGCATCTTTCAGACATAGTATTAAATTTATGAAAACTTTATAAATGAAACACATAGAAAGCACACATGCACCTTTTTCACTGTTATGCGATAAAATAATAAGAAAAACTCTATCTTAAAAGAAACTGATAACTATTTCAGCAACATATGCAATAAGACACCTTTTAAGCGAAACTGCATTTGTCTCCAAATGCACAGGTGAAAGTCCCCTCCACACACACACACACACACACACATGTTCAGCCACCATATCAAAAAGAATGTATTTCTATTGTTGTACATTACTAAGGTGAACATTAATGTCAAGAGGCAATATTAAAATCCTTTCGAAATATTATAGCTTCCATTTGCACCTTTATCTATTTATTTTCTTTAGAAAAATTGCTATTTTTATCTGAATGCAAAAGAAAATAATGTTTGCAATATCATACAATGCTTTGCACATAAATGAAAAATGAACCTTCAAACTCGAATTTTCCAATAATGGAACAGAGGCATAAAAACATAAATTTTACCTTTAAAATTTAAAAATAAAATTTTACTTTAGTTGTATTTCCGTAGGATATGCTGTCTAATGATATATTTTAAAGTATTGCGTTTTTTCCATTTAAAATGGAATTTCGGTAAATTTAAATGTAAGGCAGAGTAAAATTGAGAAAAGAGAGTAAAATTAAAAAAAAATTATACATAAATAAATAAATATCTAAGCAAAATAAAAATGTTTATAAAAAATACCTGATAATGCTATGTTTAATTGTATTTAAAATCGATATTGATAAGATTTGTTTTAAATGAATTTTTTATTTTAAAAACATGTTCCATTATTGGAACATTTGCGGGTAAACGGTTAATAGTGCCGATGCTCGCCATTATCTCCTGATCGCTCGTTTCGTCCATGCTGATAAATTGTATAAATTTACATAGTGTACCAATTAAAAAAATTTAATTTTCATAAATTTTGATACAATTACATTTTTGTTTATAACATAATTAAATTTTTACTACAAGTAAGAATATGCCTAAAATAAACTTATTCATTTGAAACTGAACTGAAAACCGAAATCCATCATTTTCTTATCCGAAAACCGGAAGTGAACCGTAATATTTATGTTTGTTTGAACCGGAACTAAAGAAATTGCGATTCAAAGCCCTGATTTCAATTTTAAAATCTATAGAAGACATGGTAGGAACATTGTTCTTACATATTAGTCTACAATGTATTTTCATCTTTTCCACTAGATTGAAACATGTACTTATAATAGTTAGATACCATGTTTCAATTGTGGAATATCAAAATTTCTGATTGATGATCATGTGAAAACTAATCATTCTTCTTCCTTTCAATAAAAAAATATAGATTCTACAATATTTTACTAAACTATTTCTTTATCAAGTTTTAACACTTACATGCATGTATACTTCACCGCCAACTTAAGCGTCCAGAGAGTGTTTTTTCGTCAATCGCGCGAAAGTTTAGTTAATCAGAAAAATCGTAGTAAATCGAAAACTATTTTGTTTTTATGAACGAAACATTTTTTTAATTTTACACTTTATATATACTGTATGATTGTTTAAAAAAAACAGTATTTTCACGAAATCACAAAAATAAATGATTTTTAAAATTAAATTCCGATAATCTGTCAGCGCATATTTCTTCATCACTACCTTTGTCACAACGGCTCATTTTATCAATTTTGTATTCAACAATACAAAAACCAAGCTTCAAATTGACAAAACACGACCTGTACGTTCATTAGCTAGGAATTCGATTGAACATGAAATAAGGAAACAAAAGACCGAGTAACTTGATAATCATAACTTGTCTAAAGACAACGCAAACAACACGCATATAATGTCACACATACATATAATTATAAGTATTTAGTAGATTTGTGGTGGTTAGCGGGTATCCATCACAAATCTACTAAATACATATTTTTACGTGACCCGCGCTTCAGTGACAGACAACAAAAAGAGTAATAATGCGTTGCCAGCACGAGAAATGTTAACTTTTGGGACAAAATTTAAAGTTTATACAATAATTATTGTGTCTTTTTAAACATTTTGTGCACAAGACTTCATTATTTACTTCATAATGATCTTCTTTTAGAATTCTTTTATAATTTTCTTCTTATAAAAACGTCTAAAAACATATTTTTGCAACATGTTTTTAAACGTCCTATATGAAGAATTGTAAAAGAAATCTAAAAGAAAATAATTAGGAAAGGAAGTAATTGTGTACTGCAATAGTTTTAAAATATAATTATGCGAATTTAAAGTTCAGTAAATATAAATATATTTTTATAACCTTAAAGTTCTATGAGTACGACAAATAAGATTGTGTTTTTATTAATGCATTTATAATAAATATATGTAAAGAATGATTTAAAGAGGAATATACTAATGATTGAAATATAGATATGTGCTTTGCAATTTACCAAAATTTTCTCTTGATTTCAGCTTTGCATAAGTTGATAAAAATATCAAAAATAATAAAATCATTACAAAATGTTAAAAATTTTTAAATGTATGTAAACTTTTCCCAGTTTCGATTATTTTTTAAATGTTTATTTGAATTTCAAATTTTTAAACTGATTTATCACAATTTTGTGCAAACGTCTGCATTCAATATATTACATACATAAAATTAAAATTACATGTTGTTTTTTTATATCTATATATAAATTTTCTCTTCTTATACCTATTTAAAAATGTCTATTCAGATAGATGTATAGAATAATATGAGGATAAATTTGAAAAAAAAAGGTTATTAAAAATGTAGAGAAAATCATATCTTTTTATCAGGAGTTTTTGTTAAAATTAATTATCAAAACATAATTTTACAAATTCTGGTAAATAAAATAAATATTAGTAATAGCAAACGATTCTGCTAAAAATTAAGGGAATGTGAACTGACATTTCTAAAATTAATTAAATTAAAATATTAAATATATATATATATATATATATATATATATATATATATATATATATATATATATATATATATATATATATATATATATATATATATATATATATATATATATATATATATATATATATATATATATATATATATATATATATATATATATATATATATATATATATATATATATATATATATATATATATATATATATATATATATATATATATATATATATATATACATATATATATATATATATACATATATATATATATATATATATATACATACATATATACATTATATATATATATATATTATATATATATATATATATATATATATATATATATATATATATATATATATATATATATATATATATATATATATATATATATATACTTCTTTGAATGAATTTTAAAACCTACAAGAGGTATTTAAATATTTCTATTTCACTTGTCAGAATAGCAATATATTTTATTTCATTAATCAGAAAAATATAGTTAAACATAAAATCATAGATTGATAAGCTCTTCTCTACTTCCAGTGTAAATATTAGTAAGTAATATTAAGATAAAATTTACAATGTAATTACACAGCTAATATTACATTCATCAAGGGAAACGAAGCATGAAGTGCGAATCTGTTTTGAAATGGAAGAAAATTCTGTTTGCATTAAGTCTAAACAACCATAGAGAAATCAATATTTGCCCCTTCTAGACTTAAAACACACGTATATATTATAAAATTTCCCCTTACTTTCGGTTAAACAAACTCTCCTACGAGTATGTGAAATAAAAGACGCTGCAAATATTAATCCCATTTTCACTTTAAAATGCGGGTAGGAATGTGACAGCGCATTAGGCAGGCAAAATATTTCACATGCTAGGTGCTGCACACAAAATTAGACGGCACCGAGCTGGAAGTCCTGCTTCAAAATGGTTTCAGTGCGTGTAAATTTAGATTATATTTCAAAATACTAAATTAAATGTAGTGTCAAGGTGCTTTGTTTTGCCTTTTAATAGTACCACTATAGCATAATATTTTAAACCTTTTTTTATCCTAAAAAAATTGTATGATTACTATTTATTTAAAAAAATGATGAGATATTTCTTAAAAGAAATTTAATTAGAATATTTGTTTTCAACTTCAATTAAAGCTGCAATTATAAACTTATGTATAAAAATTGCTAATGAAATTCATATCATATATGTAATTTTAAATCAAGTTTGGGGAGAAATTCTGCTTAGGAAAATGTAAAAAGAAAAGGTATGTTAAAAGAGGTATAGAATAAAACCATTTAATTAAATTTTCTAGGACAACTTTTTATATAAATCCTTTTTACATTAATTTCTTTAAATGAAATTTTGACACATATTTACATTTACAGTAAAAAAACCATAACATGTTACTATAAAATAAATTGTCTACAAATTTTATGTCAGTGGTAGAAAAATATTTTATACTCATAAAATGTATTATTTAAAGACTTGTTTATACTTATTAAAATTAAAAAATAATGCTTTACACTATTATTATTTGGTAAAGATAATTGCTGTTAAGAATGCTGTAAACATGTAATTTGTATGGTACCTTGCTAAATTGGAGAGATATTGGCTCCTTGGCGAAGTTGGGGGACTCATTTTTGGCACCAGATTTGGTGATATATCACCAAATTTGTCCACTTGGCGACATTTTTTCCGCTCCCCTTTCTCTGGATCTTACTAGAAGCTTGTGGAAATTCCCAGAAACCTGAAAGCTCTATAATGAGGCCGTGAGTTCTTATAAAATGTCAGTCCTCGCTCAGATCTGGGGAAAGTAAGACCTGTGTTACTGCTCTATGTATTGCTCTGAAAAAGTTCGCCAAGAGGCTGCCAAATTTTATCGTCATCCGTTGTAGCTGTGAATCATTTGGCATGTTAATAAATTGTCATTGTTTTTGTCTTAGACAAAGTCTATTCAATCAACGAACTTTACGCGAGAATTTTGCAACAAACTTAGTTCTGTAAACATTTTGCCTGGAAACGTTATGTCTATGAGCCCTATGTCTGCAATATCATGTACCAAGTGTGAAGCATTCGAAGTTTATAGTTATGATCTTCGGCAGTTTATTAACAGTTTTTTCATTAAAAGGTATATAAAGTATATATTATCATATTTGAAGTAATTTAAAATGTTATAAAGTAAATAAATCCATAAAGTAAGGCAAAATACATGTTATCTTAAAATAGGTAGATAAGGAAAAATGTTTAAAAGGACTTAAAGTAATTTATATCTTATCGTATAACACAATGTAGATATATTTGTTTTTTTGCGGGTATACATAACCTTGAGAAATACTCGGTCTGTCATTCCCACATTGATCGGTTTATCCCTAATTTATTCAATTTTGCTGAATGTTACATTTTCATTCCTGGCATTCACAATACCTAAGAGATGTTTCCTCATCTGTCAAAACGTTCTTATCATTTTTTCTTTAAAAAAATATACGTTATGTAAAATTTTGATATCAAAATTGTGGGGACAGCAAAAGTTTTCAGATTCTGAAGGTTTATTGTATAAGCACATAGTTCATTTTTAATAGTACGGCAGACTATTGTGGAAAAAGTTATCATTTCCAAGATCTACTGTTATGAAATAACAATCAGACCAACTGTTCTGCATAAATAATCAATCTACCATTTCGTTTCTTCTTCTGCTTTCTTCGTATAGAAAAAGAGAGACACACTTTTGCTATATATATTACTTTTCAATTTTGAACGTGCTTTATATACATGCTTTTTAACTATGTTATATGCTCTAACATTTTTCTTTTTTTACCAAAATGGAAAACTTTGAAATGGGTCCATGATAGTTCAATAGACAAAGGCATCGAGCTTATAACACGATGCTTGTGGGTCTTTTGAGGCTAAAGCTGATCAACTATACACCGTATTCATTAATGGGGGTTGAGGTACGTAAATTTCGTTCGTAGTATCAATGTTCTCTTAGTTCAGAAACGATACCTATAGAGGCAGCAGACTAGGCCTAGAGGTCTTCGACTAAGATGAGTTATTGTCAACCTTTTTATAGCTACCGCCCCTCTACAGAGCTGAAATGCGTTCAACATCCCCCTTTGTAAGATTTCCATAATTTAAAGTGTAGGAGAAGAACTCAATTATAAGAAGCAATATGTTTAAGTAATTTTCTTTATTATAGTTACAAATAAAATTTTTCTTACTCAGACAAGCTGAAGTAAAGCTCAAATGAATGAATAGGACACTAATATTTGATTCTAGCGTTCGTTTGTTGGAATTCCACTGCATAGATGTTTATACCCTTTCGTATTTGGCTTTAAGTAGTAGGTACCGGTCTCAATAGACCTCGTGTTGTAAAAGAGTGAACTGTGGGGCTCCAAACCAAGTAAAACAAATGTTGTTGATCAAATATATTTTTCTGAATGTCGGTCTAATTTTATTCAGACTGTTAAAACTATTGTAAATTAGATAATTAATGTAATAAATTAATTTAGTATTTTAATTATTAAGTTTGAAATAAAAAACCTTCTCAGATCTCCAACTACGGCCCAAAACAAGTTCATTTCCCACCAGCTTCGTCGAACTGTCCGTCAAATGATTTCGTCCTCCCCGTTCAGAATAACTGGCTTAGATTCTGCTTCTAAATTACGAGGACCAAATTTGAGCAAAGTCGTTTCTTCACCCTAGTGGTGCTCTTAAAATCGAAAGACGCAAGCTTTAGCCTTATTTTAAGTAGCCTCTGATTCACGTGCCAGGATTGTTCAGGTGGAATTAGTTTCAATATCAAAATATACATTCAAAATAATAGGGATAATATGCTTACAGAGATGGGGGAGATTCGTATTGCTATAATGGTATCAATTGAAAGCATTTATGAATTTTTAATCTTAAATATTAAGAAAAAAAGTTATACTTTATAAAATCTTAAGTGTTTTATCTTAGGGAATTAGATATTAAATTTATCAACAGTTATTTTTTTTTAAATTTTTATTACTTTTCCTGGAATTATCGTTTTTTCACCTAGTGTTCATTTTCCGTTCTCTTGGAAAACGATTTATTAATGTTAAAATGTACTTTATATAATATTGTAGGCGTAACACTAACCTCGGCATTACCAGACTTTCAGTTTAAATTACATGATAAAATCAATTTTATTACACAATGTGTACCAAATTATAGACCTATAGATCCTTATTCAAGAAATCAAATAATATTTTTTTAAGAACTGGCATATAAAGGCCAGTCATTATTAGACAGTCAGTACCTTTTATAAATACTCAACTCAATGAAGATATGATTTTGAATAAAAATTATATTTAGAACATATAAAGGTATGTTTTCAGTGATACTTATTTCAAGTTTAGAATATCGACATATTAAAAGACCAATATTTAATTTTCAAAATGTACATTATAAATTGATTACTAATTTTGCATCGAAGCTATAAATATCAGAGGTTAAATTGACAAATAGGCTGTGTTTCCTATTAAAATCTATATTATTTGCTGCAAATTTAAAATTGATATGAGTTAAAGGATGTATACATAAAAAGAAAATAAATTTATTCAGATGAAGATAGACAGTAAAGGTTATAAAAAGAAAATGCGTCTCGACTATTTTATTAAGATTTTATATTTTTCGAGTTTTTCCACTGATTTATAATCTTTCGAGGGCTTTAAGTGTCAGTATAAATTTACTGAGCTTATATTTGTTTGTTCTAGGGACATTGATGAGGAAGTAATTTTATAACTGACTGTGAATTCTAAAATTAATTGAAACAAAAAATTTTTACTATCACATAAGATATTATAATAAATTAATAATGCTAATATTTGATGTACGTAATATAAAAATTTGAATACTTCCTGATTTTCTATATTATATGTGACATACTCATATGCTTTCTATAAGATTAATTTTTTATTACTTTTTCATACATGTGTGCATAACAGTTTCATGGAATCATCCTAGCTTGGAATCTTATATTACCTGTCAAATGCCAAAATAAACGTGATTTTATAGAATGAATGATAATTTTCTTCATTATAAAAATAGGTTTAAATCTCTTTGCACCCTTTATTTGGTCTAGATGATTAAGGATCCAAAACAAAGATTATATTCTTTAAATTATATTCCACTAAAAATTAAGCAATTTCTGAGAGTAAACACTAAATGAAAACAATAATTTATATTTAATTTTCCCTTAAAAATAATACTAAATAATAAAATAGTTATATTTAACGATTTATTAGAAAAAATGTATCGGATAATTTAAAGAAAATGAATGTATTTGCAAATAAAAGTATTATTCCCGTGTAATAAATGTTAAATATTTTTCAAACAATAACGCTGTATGGAAAACAAAATCGGTGTCTAAAAATTGTTAAAAAAATATTTAACTGAATTAAAATCTTAAGAATTATCATATATATTAAAATCTGATTGTGACTATCAATGTTTTTATGTATCTATGTAAATAATCCTTCGTTCTCTGTACAGAATGCGCCGATTCATTGTCGTGGTGCAGGATTATACCACGCGTTCTGCGTTTGGGCCTTTTTTTGAAACTACTGTTCTAGCATTTTTGGCAAACACTTGGTCACATATCATTCTGCTGTAACTGTTTTTCTGAGTTCCTGAAATATGGTAGCAATACGGCGTGAGTACGAAAAATATATTGCAACCATTCAGTTTCCGACTCTTCTTGTGCGCCTGACCTTGGTTGGTAAAGGTTCATCTGAAAAGCATGAGGTCATGGAATTGTGCTTTGTTTCTGGCTCAAATTCACGTTTCGTCGACAGTAAGTATGTCATCGTTTATTTCGTCTTCATCGTGAGACACCATTCCACACGAGCATTTTTGGGGGTCTGTCAGTGCGTGAGGGATCCGTCTTGAGTAATAGTTTCACATCAAAAGGTGATCCTGCTATATAGCGTTGACTCTCCTAGAACTAATCTTTAGGATGTCACTTATATTCTAGTATATAATTCTTCGGTCTTCTCTGAGAAGGGGTCACACTTTTTCAACATTTTCGTCTGTTGTCGAAATGCTCGGACGTCCGGATCTTTGCCCATGCTTAAAACCGTTCAACCAATTGAATACCATGCAACGTGAAAGAAAAATGTCTGGAAAGGTGTAAGAAAGACTTTGAAAACTTTCCTAAGCAGTCAAACCTTTTGAAGAATAGTAAAAAATCATGGCTCGCCAAGCTTCTGTCTTCAACTCCATTATCTGAATGCAGGAGTAGCGTGTTTCAAAGAGGAGCCACTAAACGTAAAAATTCTTCGGTTGATGTCATGATGTACTGACATCTACCGTAGAGTACTGAAGGTTGAAACTACTAATGGGAGCTGAAAGCACATTTTTAACTCATATTCTTCTATGCGAGACTCAAAACGTTTTGAACCACCTACGTAATAAGGTTGCAAATTTAAGCACTATAGAAATTGGTTATACTATTTTTTCTGTTACTTAATCAAGTGTTATCTTTTATAAAATGATAAGGTTAAAAGGCTTCCCAAATTGTAAAAAAAAAGATGAATACATCTGTGTGAACTAAAATTTTAAATATAAGGCTTTGAAGTTTGAGATGTCCTCCACACATATCAGTGCAAGCGTTCTGTAAATTGACTGATCCCATTGAAACGGCGTTGGGACCACTAAGGTATACGAACCCTGGAGACCAGAAAGTCAGTTTGTGTCTGAAGTAACTGGGTCTCAATAAACAAATTCCTACAAATGTTCTCATAGCAAGAAATCTAAAGGAGTCAGATCTTAATATTACAGTGTCCATAAAACAGGACCATCACGCAACTAAAGATGCTCATGTTTCGAAAAAAGGTATTTTTTCATAGACCAGAAAAGGTGCCATGCTTGTTCTCTAGCCTTTTACTTGAAAACAATTTTTCGTAGAGCTACAGTTCTTTAAGTATTTCATATGTGTTCCAAACAGCGAATCTCTTTAAAATAACTTACTCAGTTTTGTTGGGAAACCCTGCATCTATTTACCACACACACACACACACACACACACATATATATATATATATATATATATATATATATATATATATATATATATATATATATATATATATATATATATATATATATATATATATATATATATATATTAATTTGCGAGTAGTCGGAGCAGATCCGAGGGCAGTAATATAATAATGCCTGACGTAAATAAAATATGGCAGCCATCACTTATCATATCTTCAAGGAAATATATTATCACAGAAAATGAAATTTTGATAATGTAAGAACACATAATAACTAAAAGATATTTTACGGTAATTACTTTTATTATCACCCACTAAATTTTATGAATTTCTTTAGTATTTATAGATTGGTAACAAACCAACTTATCATACCAAAAAGAGTAAATTCTAAATCTTTCTACTAGTCACGAATTTGTGTCTAAAAACTGATAAATGAGAATTTTCTCTAAATTTTTAACAAGGGAGGTAATAATTTTGTTTTTATAATTCTTTAGAATCTGAATGGCAGAAACATGTCTTTAAAACATTAAAAGCTATAAACTAAAATTTAGAGTAGAGTAACAAAAAGTACTTTTGAATTAATTTAAAGAAATGAATATTAATATAATAAGTTTTCGTTTTACCTTTGCAGAAATTTTATTAAAAATATTATATTTCTCTGGTTACACGCAAATGCATTTCAGAACCAAATAAAAAAAAATACCCCAAAAAATTATAATAGAATTTTTTTCGATTTTGATAAACCATTAAAGCTAAATAAATATGGAATATTTTTCAGGATCACTTACGAGGATGAATTAAGCAGTAATACGTTTAATAAAACAGTAAATTTAGTATAAAATATCATTTTTTGAGAAAAAAGAAGAGATTGGTTCCATATTGAAAACGATACAAAATTGTTTCTTTTGATCCTCAGTTAGGGTATTAACAAAACTCAATTCGTAAATGTAAAATTCTCCATATTAAAGAATCAAATTAAAGACGTGGACAATATATCAAAAAACACATTTTGTAAAACGAGAATCAGAATGAAACTTTTGATACATCCAAACTGAGAGCATTCATAAGACGAAGTTAGCGACGGAAGGTAGGACAAAAGAATGATTTCGAACGTCTGTATTCTTATTTCCGCGTGAACAGAGAAAAAAATGCAGAAATTAAACATCCATCTCAGAGAAAATTGAATTAAAATAAACCTCTGGAGAATGTTGAACTAAAGAAACGCTTATAAAATTGTATACGCCGAAAGGATATTAGCTTATCTTTTTTTTAAAAAAAAAAAACGTAATATTCTTAATTCCCCAATTACATTGAATAAAATTCTATAGCAAGGGATTATTAAAGTATACGAGGTGCCTGTTTTTTTTTTAAGAAATTCAATTATTGAGTATAAATATTAGCTGAGATACGAAGAAAAATATTTCTCCCAAGGTATAGCGAATGAATTATCTCAGAATAATTTTGTAATTTAGTGAGGAAAAACTGACTTCGTCGCTACCATATATTAGTTTTAGATTTATCTCTTTCAACTTTCGCCTTTGTCCAAGCTATAATAAATGAATTATTTTCTAATGCAAATAGAGATAATTTCCATGGAGAGTCAAGCAATGAAGAGAAATACATTTTCCATGATAGGCCTCCTTGGCAGTTGATTGATATTGAGTACATTTAAAGATTCTGCACATATTACTAAGATTAATGGATGGATACTAAATAAATAAATTGATAATACTCTTCCAACAAAAATAGAAGGATATTCAGAAAGCCTTTTTTCTTTTTTTTTTTATAACACAAAACTTTGAACCAAATTCATGGATTGATAAATTATATATATTGTTAAAGCAAATACGCTTTTAGAATAATGACGGCAGGGAAATTTGTGTTTCGTAAAATGTATATATATTTTTGTTTGACATATATTTCTTTTGATA
>CM063505.1:191931355-191988855 GCA_032207245.1 Pardosa pseudoannulata
TCATATATTATCCTTCATTGTCCAAAGATGAAAAATATTATAAAATGTAGAAAATGTCAAGCAGTTACATTAAAATGGCCAGATATTGTACTCATGTATAGAAATATTATAAAGTTGAATTCTAATTTTATCTGTCCAAGATATTGGAATTGTGAGAATAATGACAACTACAGATAAAATCAGAATTTTGTACTTGATGCACTGCAGCTTATAACAAATATATTGCGTTTCGTGTTTCATTCTTAAGCGACTACAGACACATGTTTGGTTCATTCTGTGACTATATGAAAATGCTGCAGATTAGTCGATAAATGAAACATTATCGTTAAAAACAACATATAAAAATACGATAAACTTGTAGCAAAAAAATAGAATTTGATAATCATCATAAATCTCAAGTATATTAAAAACTTCTTGAAGAAGATTGTAATGGAATTTTACAATTAAGTTATTGAAAAAACAATTTAAGATAGAATTGTTTCAATGATAGCATTGGAGTTTCTTCTTCCTCAAATATTTGATATCTTACAAATAATTGTAATAAAAGAAAAAAAAGTATAGAAACATTTCGAAGTAAATAATATTTGTATAGTAATTTCAAATGGATATTTTTTTTAAATAGAGAATTTGAACTTTGGAAATTAGATTTAAAAATGGAAATATAAATCTAATGCTGATTCGGATTCCCTTAAATGAGAATAAATTATGTAATGTTCCAAATCCACAGTTGAATATTAGTTTTATTATGTAGAATTTTGGGACAATACATTTTCAAAGAGAATAAATTAAGCTATTGTATCTTCTTAACTCAATATACATATAATCAAATTAACGAATTTATTTTATATCTATTTTATATTTATGTTTATTGTAATTGTTAATACATTCAATTATTAAAATATGAGCCTTCTTAAAATGTGATCTGATATTTTTAAAAATATGATTCTCTAAATTTTTAAGTAAATAATAATAAATGATAAATATTATATAAAAAGATTATAAAAATGTTAACTTGTTTAATGTAAGTTAAAATATGACGTTTTAATTCAAAATTATTGATACTATATTTGATTTTATGACTTCAACATGACTTTTTCTGTAACATAAAATTGGGATGTGTTAATAATGAATGAGTGTGTCACTGTCTGTATGAATTTGTTCATTTTTTTAAAGTATTTTTTATATCTTCTTAGATTACTTTAGAGGAATATATCTTTTGGTGATTTATGAACCTACTATAGTCCAAACTATGTTCGAACTATGTCCGATGCTCTTAAGAATATATTCGTGGAACTACTCACCATTTCAAGTTAAAGTTAATTATCACTTCAGTACTTTATAATTATATAGTCGTCGATTAATAAGTGTATCAAATATATCAAGAAATGTAATTTAGGAGTTTCTGCTACATTTAAAAACGGTATAGATTATTGCGAACATTTCACAGATATATTTTGTACGCTATATAAAGAATGCAGGAAAGGGAACGATATCTTAACTGGAGGGTTTCTGGATCGAAGCTTGAACCTGTTGAATATCAGCCATTACTGGTCACTAGTGCACTTGAAATATTTTCGTGGTCAAAATGTCCTCTTAGCTTTCAAACGATAACTTTAAAAGTGAAAGGCCAAGTCTATTGGTATTCTACTTGGTACTTGTTTGTAATTTAGGAGTACTCACTTGAGCTAAGAGGTTCTTTCACCCAGCTTTTCTAGTTGAAACGAAAATTGCAACCCTTTGTTTAACTCTGCCCTTCGTGGTCTCTGCTACACGTGCTAGGAAAATTGCCAACAACAACTAACGAATATGTTAAAAAAGTAAAACTTTCCCAACAGCTAATGATGCTGCCATAACGTTCCATTTATTAATTTTTAATTCCGCTCCATTTAGTTTATTTTAATTCTTTAAGATTCCCTTAAACAAAAATACCCTGTTTGTAACTTCTCTTCCAAGCTCTTATTTATCACGTTGGTGAGTTGAAAACCTAATTTTTTTTATCGCATAAGCCGCTCTGGGTTTTCAATCATATGACATCACGCATACCAGGAGCATTACATGGCGTTCTCCTTGGCGAGAGCTGCGATGCAATAGTTCCATAAATTCGCCCTTTTTATGGTATGACATATCCCCACTCCACACATAGGCAGTTTTTAGAGCTACGCTTGGCGATGTTCCACCGTGCCGCTAGGCCAATGGAATTTTGACGAGAAAGACACAATGTCCGTTATCAGCCCAGCAGACAGAAGCTATTCTGTTGACTTGCAGACTTGTAGACTTGCAGTTCTCATCTGGACAGACAGGATAAAATAGAGAGAGCGACAAGGAACCCGTGAAAAGAAAAGGAACTGAGTTTTTGCTTTTTATGAATTTTTATAATTGAAAATTTAAAAAAAAAACTCAATCGATTTTCTTCTATTAATTTTTTTAAAATTTCATTTTAATATCGATAAAATTCCATTAATTCAGTAACTACTCCTCCCTTTTTTAATGTATATTATGTGTATACACCACCACCTCATCTTGTTAAATATTTTTTGTCTTTTCTATGGGTTTCTTTTTTCAGGTACCAACCATTTTATGTTTTATGCTTGATGCGTACATCCCCATAGAAACCCTTCTTTTCACAAAATGGTGCCGGAACTATCTATCCTGTGCTTTTTTTACTAATGTTAGATTATAAAATAACATCTACTCTGTTAAAATAATATTGAAATTAAGCTTAATTTGGATTGAAAAAATATATAGCGAGACACTCATGAATTATAACTTAGCAATGGATGCTCGAATTATTTGCATGTGAATGGCTTTTCAGTTTACAAACAAAATAGATCACAATGAAATATTATGAAAAAGTGATAAGGAATAAAATTATTAATTACGAATGGTATCTTCAGAATTGCCACGTTAATGCAAGTTTCTCTAACCATAAAAAGTTATCTTTACTTCTCTAGTAAGTTTTGCAATCAAAATAAAGAACAGTTTAAAGCGGAAAAGAACAGT
Source organism: Pardosa pseudoannulata (assembly GCA_032207245.1). NCBI lineage: Eukaryota > Metazoa > Arthropoda > Arachnida > Araneae > Lycosidae > Pardosa > Pardosa pseudoannulata. Next base: position 191,934,356 of record CM063505.1, read on the forward strand.
GAAAATAAGTGTAAAAGTTATTTTAAATGCCTTACTTGTATATCCTTACTTTAAAATTATATTTAAAAAATCACACTGCAGATGTAACAACTATAAAAATATTCGATAAAAGCAGGCTAGCTAGGTTTAAAGGATTATTTTATATATAAAAAAATAAAGGAACATACAGAAGTTAAGGTATAAATTAGTTCAAGGCGGATGCTTTATATAAGATTTTAATAATTTTACGTGGTGTATGAATCTAAGTTCCAATATGAATATACTTTTAAAATTTTAAATGAGATTACTTAATTTGATGTTATATTGTATTTTTAATATATGGTAAACGGCTCAGAATTTTAGTGACAACTTTCTTTTATCCTAGAATATCACCTTTTTTGTCTTAGACATGTTTTCCCAAATAAGAAAACGTTAAAATCTGAAAGTAACTGTAAAAATATGAGTAATAGATTATTTTATAACACCTTACTTGTATATCATTGCTTTAAAATAAATTTTAAAAAATCTATTGCATATGCATTAATTAAAAATTAAATGAGTACAGTATAACTTTCTACATTTATATGATTTTTGTACTTACAAACAAAAGTGAACGACATTAACAAATGTAATTTTATTATTTTATTCATAGAGAAAGCATTATTTAAGGTATTCGTCTACGTTTGGAGAACTTTTTTCAAATGTAGAAACTAGTTCATGTTTTTTGCATTTTTTAGATTTATTTTTTATTATCATAGAGAATTGCACTTAAAAAAATTATTCCTGGAGAAGTTTTTATAAAATTTCTAATAAATGAAGAATATTTAGTAAAATAATCGGGTTTTTTCAAAAGGTCTAATTTTTTAATAAATTAAATTAGTTCAATATTTTTTGATGCAACACATTTCTTATACACTGGAATAGTGATTCACTAAAATCTTTCCTTAATTTATATTTGGTAAAAAATTTTGGTCCTTAAAAATCATACACATTGAATTTTTAACGAATTTTCATTACCTTTATATCTAACTATGAGTGTAACATCATTAAAAATTATGAAAAGCATTCACAATCATTTTCAAACACAATATTTGAAAAACTTTTTGAGAAATCTCATTTCAGGATTTAACATTTCATTAAAAATACCGTTCTGAGAAAAACGCATTTGAAGTTTATGAAAACAATTTTAACTATTAAAAAATTAAAATACATGTTTAAAATTCCTCACACTTTATTGCTTCAAAACTTTCTAATTGCCAAGTTGCTAATTATTAAAAATACTAGAAAAAATTTTAAACTAATCTACATGAAAATTAATAAAGTTTTGTCCAAAAAAATGCTTTTTAAAATGCAACATTAAATTCACAACTTCCGGTTCCGAAGCCGCTACTTCCGTTTTGTTAAGACAGCTGTTACTGATGTTTAAACGCTGTAACTTTTCTTTAAAATGCCGTAGAGACAAAACAAAAACAGAAGTTGAAATTTTACAATAGAGAAATTAAAAAATATGATTTTTTGCAAAAAATGACGTTTTTAACATAGACGGATACCTTAAGCTTGTAACAATTCTAACTGATCAATAAATATAATTTAAATTTTGAATATGAATATAAATTTTAGTATTTTAAATTATAGTTTTCCTAATTCGATATTAATATTTTTTCTAAGATATACCTGTCTTTTAGGGCCGGTTTCACCAAAGTCATTTAAAGGCTAACCTCGATTAACGCATGGCGCCAACTCATGGTAAGACACAATTCTCCATTTAAACAGATCAATAGTGGTTAGTGATTTTGGTGAGACCGGCACTTAATTTTGCACTATTTAAACTAAACTTTGAATCGATTATTACGAATTTAAAGAACAATTCTTAAAACTATTCGCTTTAATTTAAAAGAATCTCTTTTACTCTATATCTTTAACCTGTATTATATATCAAATTCAATACATTCATAATTGAAAGTAAAAGAAATACAAACGCATAGAAACTAAGTAACGAAATATAGAAGAATCAAACAGTAACTAGAATTAAATACAATTAAATACGAATGTTAACATTTTATTTATCAGATCTTTTAAAAAAATTTAAGGACGAATATGCTGTTCAGCTTTCACATTTACCATTTTTTAATTCTAAATGAAGTACAAATTGAATTTGAAATGTACATTAAATTATCGGAACTAGCGGAATAGAATATGCATTGTCATAAATGGATCCCGCAAAGGAACCAAGCTAAGGATTCGAAGCTGTAAGTTTTAATAAAAAATAGAATTATTTGCCTCTATGAGAAAGATAATGGGATTTTTGCCTATTGGTTTTGAAAAATGTTTCATCCAGAAACAGAAGAAATTGATAGTTGAAGTTCTTTTCCATGATACTTTTCTTCTGAAAACTTATTTGAACGCAATGCATTCGAGAATAAATACATTATATTTCATACGCTACGTTTGGAATGAATTTCGTATGTGAAGGATTGTGATAAATACCAGATTTCTTTTGTAGATAAAGATGTGAAGAAGGCGAATATTTAGTAAGTGATTTAAGTCTGAGAATTTCATTTTATTAAATTCATAAACAAATTTCATATGTATTTTAAACAATAATATTCAGAAGAAATGTTCATTCATCAAACCCATATCTTTTAGAGATCTCAATAAATATTAGCCCTTTCTTGCTCTACTTCTACATTTAAAATTTTTGAAACATTGGTGTAGCTCTCCCTGTCTCTCTCTCTCTCTCTCTCTCTCTCTCTCTCTCTATATATATATATATATATATATATATATATATATATATATATATATATATATATATATATATAAATTTAATATATCAAAATTATTTAACTGTAATATTTACTTAAACATCTTCTCTCTCTTATTCTAATTCTTTAAAATCCTTTTCTCAGCCTCTAAATAACTTCATCACAGGAGTATCTTCGATTTAAAATTCTTTCGATACAATTTCCAAAGCTTTCTATCCTATAGATGTAAATTTTCTGTCTATTCAACACGTTTTCCATCTTTCACCTGAAACTGGCTCTACTTTTTTCCTGATCTTAAAACTTAATTATTTCTTCTACCTTGAGAAAATGCCCATTTTAGCAGATCTGAAATAAATTTTTATGTGCCTTTTTTCAATGGCCCGACTGCATTGTTATTTCTATAAGCCTATTAGGCTTATTCTTCCCCAGTAGCCCGGGCAAGTAAACAGAATAGGGGCTACATAATTATTGTGATTAGAAGAATTAATTTATTACACACACACACACACACACACACACACATATATATATATATATATATATATATATATATGTGTGTGTGTGTGTGTGTATGTGTCTGTGTGTGTGTGTGACATGTCGTAATCCAGAGTTAAGGCAAATAGAAAACAGTCTCCTTGATAATAATAAGTTTTATTAACTCATCGTTCTTAAGGAAAGCAACTTGAGCCATTTTCATGGTTCGTTGCGGAACTATGCGTGACGGTTTTGACCGCTTCATGTCCAAGTGCCAATTCAAACTTATCTGTTTGCAAGCTCATTAAATAGCTCAGAAATGCTTCCGCCTGACCGGATTATCCTGAAAGCTTACGCGAGCGTGGGTCTTTTTCATTTATTTTATTATTATAAAAGAGTTCTCTTTTTTAAAATCGTTTTTAACTTACATAATTTCCAACTACCTCTTTTTTAGACCTGACAGCTATATATATATATATATATATATATATATATATATATATATATATATATATACATACATATATATAGTATAATAATAATTTAACCAACACAGCCAACTAAATTATAGTTTTGTTCTAAACTAACTTTTGGTGAGTCGGTAAGAAAAAATTAAAACATTTGGTGAAATATTCTTGTTTCTTTTATGATAGTGGTAAACTTTGGCGACTTCCTGAATACCAAATGCATGTCTGCTTCGGTGAAATAATTTTATATCACTCTTTTACTTTGCTTAGTTTTTCTTCTTCGAGCCACTATATTCTGTAATTTTAATCTCTGATTGATTTGTTTCCTTATTTTCTCACAACAAATAATATTCACCATTTTAGAATTAATCCAAAACATCCGCATCCGCAAATATTAATCAGTTAATAAAACAATTTATTGTCACTAATATAATTATATATATATCTATATATATATATATCTATATCTATATATATATATATATGCATATATATATATATATATATATATATATATATATATATATATATATATATATATATATATATATATATATATATATATATATATATATAATTATAGTATATTACAGCATAATCATTCAAAGAAAATAAGTCTTCTAAGGGAAGATTCAAGAGTCAAAATTCATTATAAATTAAATATTGTGGATGGTCAAATCCACATCCAGGCTGACGAATGTTTATGTGACTAACTGATTTAACAGTTTTTGGTCTGATAATGTTACTTATAGATTAATACGGATATAGGTACAAATACAAATATATGTTTGGGTTAAGATTTATCGCTCTCGATTTAATTAATTACGTAAAACATCTGTAAATATCAGTCAGCAATAAAATAATTTTATTAACAACAATTGGATAATTATTTCTAATAACAAATCTTTTTAATTAAAGATGTAGAACACTTGTAAATTTTGGGTTAGTTTATTCATTAAAGAATGTAACAAGCAACTTGACTGTTTAATGAAAAACTTAATTAAGATATTTTTAATTAAGATTCTGTTGAGAAAATGTGAGAAACGTTACTAACACACACACACCGATATATATATATATATATATATATATATATATATATATATATATATATATGTATATATATATATATATATACACATACATATATATATATATATATACATACATACGTACATACATACATACATACATACATGTATATGTACATACGTACATACATACATACATACATACATGTATACATACATATATATATGAGTATGAATATAGTATGAGTTTTAGTAATGTTTTTCATAATAAATTGATTTCTAAAAGATGAATAGTCTTCCAGTGTATCAATTCTTGGTGAAATCTAAAATTATTAATTAATTTAAATCTGCGGTTTGAAATTTAACCTTCCATGGTATTTCTCCAAATATATCTCTGAACATTGACGTCTGGCATTCAAAATGATTTTATTTTGTGATCTCTGTATACGAAAAACACAAAAAGACTTGGAATTGTATTATATTCCATAATTGAAATTCTCCCCTGAACAAACACACGCATACTTCAACAAGTATTCCCTTTGCGGCAAAGTTACCTTTGGCGTTTCGTAAGATAATTCACTTTAGAGTCTCTTGCGGCAATAAAATGACATTGTGTAATTCATTTTCAAGAAATTCCCGAAGCTTGTATCTCTTTGTTTGGAAATATTTAATAAATTGCTCGCACGTAATGCGAGTTCATCACTTAAAGAAATTGTTTTCGCTGAAAAGAAGCTGTTTTCTTCGAGGAATTTTATTTGAGTTATTAACGAGCTCTTCAGTTAAAAAATAAAACAGAAGTTAGTCTGTGTTCACTGTACGAGTAATCAGTTTCTGGGGTTTGGAGTTAATCGCGAAAGCTTGTTTAGGATGTATCGAAGAAAATGAGTTAAATTGATTAAAGGTAGGAACAGATGTTCAGATATATTTTGAAGAAAGATATAAGTTGTTATTTAACTTTTTATAAACGAAGAAAATATAGTAAAAGAATTGCAATTAAGTAACTTATTTCTTTAAAATTATCTTTATTCATGAACACCTTCATTTTAAAAACTTATAAATAAATCAAAGAAATGTGAGAAAATCTTAATTTTTTTTGTCTAAATATATATGTAAAATGTGCCTGTGTGTATGTCGTCATGAATTTTAGAATAAGCAATATGAAATAATATAAAAATATATTAATTATGAAATTTGGATAACACGAAACACCAAATAAAAAAAATGGGAATTTGTGCTAGTTGCGATAAAAAATAAATAAGTTGGTGAAAATGAATATGTTGATATTATATCAAAACTGTAGATCTGAGACATTCAAAAGGAGCTGTTTAGCTCATTCATTTATTGGAAAGAATTTAGATATTGTGACACATATAAATAGAGCATAGTATAAATTCAATTATCTTATCTTCAGTTATCCATATCGCTAATTATATAGCTATTTGCTAAAAAAATACCAGAGCAAAATCTTTCTGGACAATGTGCAATATTTTGTAGTTTTTCTGAAAATTACAAAAGATGACTTTTACAAATGACCGACTCTGTATAGTGGTCAGTCTTTTAAATGGCTCAGTAAAAAAATCTGGAATTATTTAATATCAAATGTGTGACACTCAGCTGTAAGACGGGGAATAAAAGTAGGTTATCATCTGACTTTTATAATGTTTTAGCAATGATATATCAATGAAATATATAAGTTTACACAATGTTAAATTCATTGGTAATGGTGATTGATACTAGTATTTAGTAATAACATAAATACATAAATAAAAAACCAAAGTTAAAATTACTTGTTTTGTAATTATTAAATTATTATGTTGCAAATAAAATTATTTTTTTAAGTGTTAAATCTGTAGTAAAAACCAGCCGTGCAAATATAAGGGTACATCCAGATGTAAAAATAATTTTACGTTGGCCTAGTGTTTGAGAAAAAAGAAATTAATGCTCTTTAATAAACACATGGACAAATATGTCTTGATTAAATGAATTTATACAATTACATAAATGCCTAAGGAATACAACTGCAATCAACTTATCATTTGTAGATATCGAAGACTGCTCTCTAGTCGCCGTCGGCTCTAAAAAAACAACATGGCGAAGAATTTGCTCAAAAGGTCTATCCCTCAAGCCGCAGATGCCAGCAGCGTTCACCTTCTACTCTCCTCTGGTCACAACCTTGTCCTCTAAAAGAATCAGACTGTCTAGCGGAGAAAAAAAACAGAGGTCCACTCCAGAAATGCGGGAGGTCAGAAATTCCCCAAACCAACAGACCCTTCTATTGGTTTGGTTTGGTTTGGAGCGCTACGGTCTACTGTTTTGCACACGAGGGCTAATGAGACCGGGACCTACAGTTTAAAGCGGATTCCGAACGGCTACAAACATCCATGCCAGCAGCGGGATTCGAACCCACGAACTCCGGTTCCGAAGAGCATCGCTCTACCATTCGGCCATCGTTCGGCTCTATTGATTGGGAAAAGTCCGAAGTTTCTTCCTAGTTCAACCGGTCCTTTTATGGTATGTCTTTGACGATGACTCACGGGAAGAGGTAAAAAAAAAGATGAACCGAATGTAACTTATTGTTACATCTCCTCCGGTCTTTAAAAAATGTGCATATATTTAAGTATAAAGAACCAGGAAGTGAAGTTCATAATCATATTCTTTAGAACAGATTTCATAAATATTTGGATGTGATGAACCAGAAACACCCTTGTATCAGTGATGAAGTTGGAAAGAATTATAAATATCAAGCTAATTTATGCAGGTATTTCCTTAGGCATGTTTGTTGAATATTAATTACAAAATGTTTTCTGGCATGTTTCATAATGAAAAATTTTTTAAAAAGTGTATAGTATTATTGGGAAAAAATTGGTACCCTAGCTACTTTTTATTATTTTTAATTGTTATTTATTTTCTTAAATTTCCTTTTATCTTTTATTATCATGTAGTTCTATATTTGTTTAAATAGCTCATAAATATATCTTAACTCAGCATCTTTCATACAGAAACATTTCCTCTGTTGTATATATCTAAAGTGAGCTGGCACACTGTACCTTTCTATTTTAAATTCGACTATGAGTTCAGGTTGACTCCTTACGATGGGCAACATTTGTGAGAGCCACCCAATTTATAAGGCTGTATGCTTACTGCGAGTGATTAAATGTTACACGATAGTTATATTGGCTCTTTTTGAAAACTTTCATGCACATTTATAGAATTTTAACTGTGTGGAGAGTACGTAATAATTTGTGGCAGAACATTTGTAATCGGAAGACAAATTACTCCTCGCAGAAAAATCGTTCTTTGCCTGATGACTTCGGTTCGTTATTACAGGCCATATTGGACATTTAAGAAGTAATATAAATATAATATTTTTATACATTCTTAATAATTAAAATATGTCGAAAAGCTGAACTATTCCAACATTTATGCATCTCTATACCGTAATGTAAGGAAATTATTTTGCGTTTTAAATAATGTATTTTTCAATGCTTCGCTCTCCTTTTTGCCATTGAACTAGCTTATTTTCATCAGGTCCAAAAAAGCTGAACTACTATTCATCAGAAACACCACTGAAGTCAAAGCTAATTTACTAATCATTTTTTAAATTTTTCTGAGCCTGTCTTGTCGTATTTCTTTACTTTATTTTTTTTTGTTAAATATGAATTTTTGTCAGCGTTTTGGGTTTTAAAATGGATTAATTAATGTATTCCTTCATTGTTAAAAATATTCGTTTGACAGACAATTTTTCTATATTTCTTTTAAATTCTGATTATGTTAGAAATTGTTTTTTAAACTTGCAGTCATCTCGTTTGGATATGCAATGTACGCGGCACAAAGCCGAATATTTTATTAAAACTGCCAAAACCTTTATATCTTGCTAAAAAACATGGGTCATAATGAATTATCGTCATCGATTCCTTAAACTTAAACTCTGTTAACTCCTTGCCCATTGAATCATGCATTTTCTGATTTCCATTACCAAAATAATACGTTTTTGGGGTAAATGTAATCGCTATAGCTTCACCATTTTGAAATATACTATCAAAATTACAACTTTTCAAATACCGTCTTCGTGTAAACTTTAAAGAATGAGAAAGAATATTTTGTACTCCAATATCTTTTATAAAGGTATTCTTCTATTACTCCTTTTAAAAAAGTTATTTTCGACGGTAAAAACGATTGTTGCAGAAATAATAAAAGAAATATCCAAATTCGTATTTTGTCACTTACAAAATACCTTATTTAGTGTATTTTTCTTTATCAGTGTACAAAATACTTATTTAGAAAATTCAATATAGCTAAGGCGTTTCCCTCTGCTTGTACATCTTTAATCATTGGAGCCCAAATTCAACATTAGTCTTTTTTCGTCGCTTAAGTAGAAGTACAAGAATATAATTGTTAATATTGTAAATCTTATAAAACTCATTACGAATATTTAAATTAAGAAGATATGTCTGAGAAATCCAGCATAATAAATCTAAATTTTGCGAAATATTGTGTACCGGCTTTATCAGTGTCATCGTGGAGTATTTGAAATATGCTTATATCTTACCAGTATATATATTTATATATATATATATATATATATATATATATATATATATATATATATATATATATATATATATATATATATATATATATATATATATATATATATATATATATTATATATATATATATATATATATATATATATATATATATATAATATATATATATATATATATATATATATATATATATATATATATATATATATATATATTTATATTTGAATGCTGTTTTTCTTTTCTGCATATTGCTATAAGGTGGTTTCGTTCCATCTAATAATCTTTTAATGAAATAGTAATAAAACAGACAAAAAAAGTCTGATCTAAATCTAACTTCACCACATCTTGGTTGTAAAAAGAGAAAATCTCAATATATAGAGTATGGGGATTTATGAGGGTGGATGTGTGTGGAATTCGATCTCAACACGACATTAGACTAAAGTCTCTAAGCGTGACACCACAGAAAGCAAAAGTATCTTTTGTAAAAATATTTTTGGAGCCCTAAAGTTCTTTTTGGGCACTGGGGTAACAGTGCATCGAATATGGAAGGGTGCATTTTCTCCCATGTTTAATGCTTGAATACAGGGGGCTGTTGAATTTAGTCCTCAATAAATGAGGAGTGAGGAAGAATAGTATTACATACCAATGACGTATACCAGGACATGCTGAGATAACACAGAGTTAAGCCACTAGATACAAATGAGCGAAGACTTACCGTTTTGCAGACTTTTTTTTAGCTACAAATCTAATTTTGCATAAACTGGTGGCGCAAATAAAATATATTCAATCTCAATATGGAGACACCGTAAACCTCTGGAATATGGAAGAAACTCCCGATGATGACGCTATCTTCCGATGGACATAAAAAATTTGAGCGTTCCCTGCCTCTTCTGAAGTTCTCTTCGCTTCGTCTTTCCTCCGAAGGGGCCTCCAAATCTGCTAAGAAAAAATCCAAAATATGCTGTTGAAAATACCAAAGATGACTGACCAGCGTTAGCAACCTCTCTTGTCCAATGGGGTCGAAAGGGGGGGTCACTGACATCCTAGTCCATCGGTCAGTCTCCCTTCGCTGGAGTTGTCCAGCAATGTAACTCATTGTTACAGATAGGCAAATCAAAAATATAAAAATGTTTGATTGGTATGATTAAAAAAGAAGCTAGAGCAAAAAATCAAAATAAAAATTAGTAGTTGAGATACTTCTGTCAGTGGTAGTAATGGTGGTGATTTTCCGACTTTGTCCGAGACCGATGGTCGGTAGATTGGAATGCTGATTTTTGTCGAAAGAGCTTTCGAGAAGAGAAATTCGAGTCAAAATCGAGATTTCGAAGAGAAATTCGAGTCCGAAAGAGAGAAACAGTCTGCACTGGACCACAGAGCCCTCAACCCATAAGACCGTAGTTTCATAAGATACATATGTACCCATCATTCAACAGTGTATTCACCCATATTCACTAACGGTTTGTGAGCGGCATACCAATTTAAATATTAGCAAATATAAGCAACAAATATAAACAAAAATAATAAGCAACAAATATAAGTAAAAGGCAGGAAAGATAAAAATTTTCTACTACAGATCCCTTAATATAAGAATTTTATTTTAAGTTTGCATTTATTTTAAATTGAATATGGGAATTGAGTACGCTTCAAAACCTAAACACTTAGATAACTGATCGTTAACTGTAAGAAAAACTCTTAATAGAATGGAAATTTATTTATCTAAATGTTTGTGTAAATATTAAGTATTCATTAGAATTTGTGTAAATATTTTTTTTACCTTTTATAATCAATATTGTACTGCTCTTTCATGTATGAGGATTTTTTAAATAACATTTAAAAATTAAATTAGACTTCCCTCAAATACTTATGTATATTCTCAACTTTTATTTATAATATAGTTATCAATTTTAAATAATTTATAAATCAAATAAGTAAATGTACTACAATAAAAGGTTTAGTTCTAACGATATCTGTAATCTAATACAAAATGTATATCGAGTACTACAGGGTAATCATAAAAATATAAACTATCCATGTACAACGGCGAAATTAGTCCCGAATAACAGAATGTTTCTGAAATCACAAAAAAACATTTCTATGTTTTACGATATTTGTCCATATTGTGCTTCTTCATTTACAGTAAAAATTTTACAGAAAAAATTATGGTTTACAACATTTTGTAATTACAAAGAAATTATCTAAAAATAATGAATAGTGAAAATATATATGCAAATAATCAATAAATATTATAATGTTGCCCCTCTCGGTGTATTTTGTAAATATTGTGTAACTAATGGGATTATAAAAGTATTTATAGGAGGTATAACTTTCTTATACGGAATATTTATTTTACATTTACTCTCTAGAAATTTACTTTATCTGTATAAGCTACTGAAACGTCACTATACAGATATTTTATTTTCTAGAGGACGCATATTTATTTTTCCCTTTCTATACTTAAACCTATTTTCTGTATCTTTATGTACATTATGATCTTCATCATCTTGTATTCCTCAGTATAATGATATTTGAAATATCTCATGGGAGACATTTTGCGTTGTCTTCCTTCGTAGAGGTTTTACTCTTGAAAACATAAAGCTTTTCCTGCCTCGGCTTTTATTTCCTGCCTGGTCACAGACGTTCCAGATATTTTATTTATGGCAAAAAAAAATTCGTCCCGGCGATGAAAATGGTTCTGTTCCTCCTGCCGAAGAAAATATGCTTAGAAAGTCTTTCAAAGAAGATTTAAGGGAAATTATTTCTGTATCATACTAGAAATAGGGAAAATGAAACATGGGAATGGGGAACAATGTAATTTTATGCTATTCAACGCATTGTTTAAAATCGCTTCCCAATTTAATTTAAAATATGGGTGATATATCTGCTGCTGGTATGATTTATATATTTATTATATTGGTTGGGCCCAAAATCATTTTTAAGTGCTTTATTTCTTTGAAATACTTGACGTTTTTATGAATTTTTTTGTGAATGTGTGAAGTATTTCACAGAACTTCAGGTGTATTGGATATTTTTATAGTAACTTAGTGCCACTTACAGTGCTTTTATATGGAAAATACTGAAACAATTGCTTATATTTAAATTATTTTTATATTCACATATTTTGGGGAATTTAAATTTAGCAATTAAAGTAATAAACCAGTTAGATATTTGATTTTCATTTATTAATAAATTAAAATTCCTCTGTTTAAGGGGAGTTACTACTTTTAAGCAACATGAAAATAGATGTTTAAGACTTATTTTCAAACCTTTGTAAATAAAGAAATTTTAAATCAATTTTCATGAAATTTTTACAGATGATTTTTTAATGGTTGTTAAATGTATACACACATTTTCTTAATTATAAAAAATTACAAATTCATTTTTTATATAGGAAATTTATGACTTTTTTCAATAATGAATATTTAACGCTTAACTACTGCGCGCACATTTACATAAGAAAATCTTGATGTACAAACATATTTTTTATATTTTTATAACTGTAATACATTAGGGAAAAACTTACACCTAAATTATTTAAAAATATCTAAAAACAAATTCAGACGAAGAGCCAAAATTTAAAAGTAAACAAAAACTGATGCTTAATATCCTTTATAAACCTTATAGAGAAAAATAATTTTTAGTAATACCTAAAAATTTAGGTGTATTTTATTAATATCAATATTATATACTTACTGGAAAAATTTTAATGTAATATCATCATAAGTTTTATTTTTATCATGCTTGCAAGCTGCAAAAAATTACACTTCTGATGATCTTCAGGAAATAAATATTTACATAAAATTTACATTGCTAAGATGTTAAAACAAGAGCATAATAATAAAACTAAGATTTGAAAATTACTTTGAATTTAATAATAGGATATCAAAAATAATGAATAGTATTGAAAAAAGTTAATTACTTTACCATAGATTTGTATTGATGTTTACATCAGACCATAACAAAAGTAAAATAAAAGTATTTATAGACGTTGAATCGGAAATATGATCCTATTGTCAGAATAAAAATTTCAAGGCAAAATGAAAAATTAACTAGAAAAATGCTTTGATGTTTTCAAGTTAAGAAGATTAAATGAGACAGTTATTGAATGACAGTTATAAAACGCTTGAATTATTATAAAGAATGCAAAATTCAGATCTGTACTGTTCAGATTGGTTCTATTTCAACCATTATTATAGAAGCTTTCTTCAAATGAATCGGGTAAAAGCTACAAACATCCATTGCAGAATATATCCAACCATATCGACAGGCAGCTCTTTATTTATTCTTTGTTGCATTTAATTTCCTAATTCTTTGGTTTGGTTTGGTTTGATTTGGAGCGCTACGATCTACTGTTTTGCACACGAGGGCTAATGAGACCGGGACCTACTGCTTAACGCTCCTAATTCTTTGAGTAGGTTTTCTGAGTTTCAGAAGCCCAAAAAAAGAGCAAACACAAGATAAAATGCAAATGCAAATAAAGCGATGAAATACTGAAGGTCACACAAAAATTTATGAATAAAACAGAAAAATTGTAGAAGAAAATAATATTAAATCTGTGGGTATCATCACAAATTAGTGTATGTAATCATAATAAATCGGCCAATTATAGACAGCTTGAGTTACATATGTATTCAAAAACGTAACAAAATGTTACCACCTATATTTGTAATCCTTAGCATAAAGAGAAGACTATAAACATTTTAAAAACTATGCATTATTCCAAAGGAATCTATAATAATATTAAATAAATTGTCCTAACTCTAGCTAGTAATTTCATTGCATGCATGGCAGGTTTATGTTAAAACAGGGTGATATTACCCATCACCCTGTTTGCGGGTCTCGTGCCACGTGGTCATACCAAGCCCGAATGGGCTCTGCTCTTTCGAATTAAGGCAGAAGTTTGAGACTTTCGTTGTTAACGAGCACTGTTAAGATGAAAGTACGACATTGTTCGAACACACACAACACAACTTTTTAGGGAGCGGTCGTACTCCTTCATACACTCATTCATTCATCCGTCTATTCAGATCTAATTCAGAGACCGACTCATCCCTGATTCAGTACCCCCTGAGGTATAATTTGTTATGGGAACTTGGAGGACTTTGCAGTCACGACATTTTTAAAGTGCCTCAACTGCCATTAGCAACACGGTGGTCTTTGGCCGAGACGAGGACAGAACTTGTCACCTTTTAGTTACGAGTCTGACTCTCTACCAACCAGGCTACAGCGGCCCATGTTAAAACAAGAAGAGAGCTGCAATTTCTTAATGGACCATCTATAAAAATGTTCCAAAATTAACAGGGAGTTTTGCAGTCATTAAAAATTTGGTTTATAAAAGTAAGTTCTTGGAGTACTCTTCGATTGTGGAAGAATAATGATTACAGTGCCATTAATTAACTAATTCCCTAAACTTCGTCTGCTTACAACTTTGCCGCATTGCACAGGTTTCTGAAGGAGGCGTTCTGGCTTAAAGCGTTCTGATTTGCATTTTGCCATAGGATGACTATCTAAAACAGTAGCTACTGCATAAAACTGATTCGGATTAGCAAAGAACAGTCCTGCCTGGGCTTCAGTATCCAACCAATATGGTCATAATATGACATCAACATCCTCTTAGGGTTATATTGCATATAAAGCAAAATAACCTTCTATATGGAGTGATATCAACTTGTCAATTACCATTTATGACTCTCTCTGCTAGCTTTTCTTCAACTCCATAGTTCTTGTGACTACTCTAAGAATGAGGCATTTCTAAATCAAATATGTTTTCAATTCATGAAACTAAGTTAAGGCACGTTATAAATTTAGTCATTTGATATGCCATTTTTTTATCAAGGCATTACCTTAAATCATTTAAGCATGTATAAAATATGTGACAAGGATATAAAAAATAACCTTGATGAAACTGTATAGAAAATAAATTTTGTAGGACACAAAATATTTTAATGTATAAAGCCAAGATATAGCAGAAATTTAATTACACATATTCATTTTGTATATCATTTATTTCCATAGTAGAATAATTTTAAATTCAACACATTTATAGATATAGTATTACAAAGATAAACGTAACTAAATGTGAATATTTATAACAAAACTCTTTTCAAACAATTCATTCCAGCATAATTAATTAAGCTAGGTTTATGTTTAGCATTATTAAATGTCCTTTAAATAGTATTGGAATTATAAAAGAATAACAAGTTAGAGTTTCGCAGTATTTTATAATCTTATATAAGTTAATAATTATTGGTGATAAGGTTTAAAAGATTATTAAATAATAATTATATTTAAACGTTTCTACTGGTATATTTATTAAAAAGATTTTAGAATTTATATAGCAGAATTATATCGCATACAATTTATTATTTATGCCATGACACATATAAACAGCAGTGC
Organism: Pardosa pseudoannulata; assembly: GCA_032207245.1. NCBI lineage: Eukaryota > Metazoa > Arthropoda > Arachnida > Araneae > Lycosidae > Pardosa > Pardosa pseudoannulata. Next base: position 191,950,015 of record CM063505.1, read on the forward strand.
CTTTATAAGCATATATCTGTGTGTTGGTTTAACAAATAAGAAGTAAAATATAATGTGATTATCTTAAAACTTTATAGTAACAATAATTTTAAATAAATTACGCTCTGTAGAAATTATCTTCTATTTACGTAAAAGGTGGATATTCCTAGTGAACAAATAACATCGACATTAAAAAAATATTTCTGAGATTGGCCATGTTCCTACATCTACAAAACCACTTATTTTTTAGAATGTTTTAAGAAACATAATTTAAGGACTTCTGATAAAAAATGTCAGTTGATTCATAGCGTAGGTATTTTGAATTTGAATGACAAGAACTGCTATACTTAGGTGTCTGAGTAAAATAAATAGGTTAACAGGTCAGTAGCTTATAAACATTAATTACATTTTTCTCTAACAGTGTAAAATGAAAGCAGTGTAACACTAGGAACTTAATTTATCTTATCAGAGAAGAAAATCGTTTAGCTTCAATTTTGCTCTAAGAGTACACCCAGTATTCTTCAAATAAATTAGATCACTTCACAATAGAATAATAACATATTTTGACAAATTTTCATAATTATTGTTGTAGACTTTTTAAAAATGTGAAAATTATTTGGTTATATAGTTAGGGAAATATATTTTTAATTTCTTTATGTTTGATCTTTTTCAAATATTTTTCATAATAGAAATAAGCTTTATTAATATGAATATATATATATATATATATATATATATATATATATATTATATATATATATATATATATATATGTCAGGACTAAAAAAGGGGTAGTTGGAAATTATATAAGTTAAAAGCGATTCTAAAAAGAGAACTCTTTTATAATAATAAAATAAAGGAAAAAGACCCACGCTTGCGTAAGATTTCAGGATAATCCGGTCAGGCGGAAGTATTTCTCAACTATTTGATGAGTTTGCAAACAGATAAGTTGGATTTGGCGCTTGGACATGGAGCGGTCAACACCTTCACGCATAGCTCCGGGTCGATTAATGAAAATGGCGCATGTTGCTTTCCTTAAGAACGATGAGTTAATAAAACTTATTATTATCAAGAAGACTGTTGTCCATTCGCCTTAACTCTGGATCACGACTTGTCATATATATATATATATATATATATATATATATATATATATATATATATATATATATATATATATATATATATATATATATATATATATATATATATATATATATATATATATATATATATATATATATATATATATATATATATATATATATATATGTATATATATAAATATATATGTGTGTGTATACATATACGTGTGTGTGTGATATTTTACCCCAAAACAAACTAGGTTTGTTATGATTGTATTCTAAAATAAATTTCTGCCGATGCTATTCCTAAAATTACAACCTTCGGCGACACTCTTATGTTCTTCCTGCTCATTGGTGTACAGCTCATGACTTCACATACACTAACATCAATCCTTGCTTAGCTCAACATTTCTTATAATATTCAGTTTTATAACTTAGTTTAGCTTCGTCCTCTTCGTCGTATGACTATCTATTAACACTCTGACTCGTTCACAATACTATATAAGTGTGTATACGTGTTTCCGGAACAGAAGCACACTAGACGAGATGCTAGAATAAACTTAATATTTTGAGTTCATTACAAAGTTTTAACTCAAATCATTGAAACATACATTTTTAAGCTACATTTCAAGACAATAATATTATTGTGTCAACACTGTTAGTTAAAACAGTGTTCATAAATACAGAAGAAATCTATCCCAGCTACGAGAAATACATGATTACCAACTATCTTAAAAATCCCCCCTCTTTCAGATTCAATAAAATATAAAACAAAGATATATGAATCTGTATTATCATGATGTTTTTTCATAATCCTTAATTACTAACATTTGTACTACAGCTTTGAAAATATACAATAGATTAAATAATAAAAACTTTTTCAACTATAATATATTACAGTTTAGAATATTATTACTATATTTAGACTATAATTAATATCATGTCTGTAGTTAGAGTATTGTTAATATTATGACTATAATGAGACTCAAGTCAAATTATGACTATTGTTAATCCTAGTTTGGAAATTACCTATACTTGGAGACTTTCGATGCTAATTAGAATAACTAATGCTTAGTAAATTTTTTGTAGGTGAACATTCATCTAATTAAGTGAGTCTGGAGCTAATTTCTAACTATAAATTTGTTCATATAAATATTGATATTTGAATGTACGAAAAGGTTAAATAAAGAATTAGAAATACTTTCTGTTCTCTTATCAAATTAATAGTTTTAATAAACTTACTAAAATAAATTATTTTAGTGTCTACTTTACTCGGAACTTGAGTTCTGAAAAAAGAGTTATTTTTCATACGAGATTATATTTCGTAATTTTTTTTTCAAAAATATTAGTTCATATTTGAATATTCTCTTAAGATTAGTAACTCTTAAAATTATATGTAATAATTTACAATGCTTTTAAATATTTAGATGCAACATTAGTGTCTTCATAGATACACTTTTTAACTCTCTACAATCCTTTACATTTCTCAATTAAGTTTTAGATATTTATAAAAGTTTTAATACGTGTCACACATTCGAATGATTGGTATATTAAAATATGAAAGAAAATATGAAAAAAACTTTTTGAAATATTAGATATACCATATATTTTTCCAATGTTTTGTAAAAGTGAAGCTTAAAAAAATGTATATGTTTTTTCTGAATTAGAAAAGACACAACAAACGTAAGCAATGAGCCTAACATAGTTTTATGTTCCTTATATTAATATTAGAAAGGTTACGTACTAAATCCCTGAGCTTAATCTCTTAAAAAGATATACAGAATAGATAAGGGGACATACACTAAAGAGCCAAAACATTATAACACTTGCCAATAACGAGTTGGCCCACATTTGGCTAGCAACACAGCTTCAACCGCCTTGGCATGGATGCCACAAGTCATTGGTTGATGGCCGAAGACAAATTGTACCAGATGTTTAAGCAACGATAACGCAAATCCGAGATATTGCGAATTCGTGGTCTTTGAACTTTGAGCTGCCGTCTCATGACATCCCAAATGTACTCTATCGGATTGAGATCCAGTGAGTTAGGCGGCCAAGACATTAACTGGAATTCAGCATCATGTTCCTGTAACCAGTCCACACAATTTTAGCCTTGTGACAGGGGGCGTTGTCCAGTTGGAGCACTCCATTTCCAGCTGGAAGAACAGACCATGTAAGGGTCCAACTGGTCCGCAATGATGTTCAGATACCCTGTAGCATTTCATCCAGGCGAGTTCATTGCAAAATGTAGGGGTGGTCATAATGTTTTTGCTCTTGGGTGTAGTACTTTTCGAGAATTAAATATTCATTATGATAGCACCTTTTTATATTCAATATAAAAAGTAATAAGTTAAAATGAATAATAAAGAAGAACAAACAATAATAAAAGTATTTAAAGTAGTATATTTACTTACAATTTATAACAATAACATAATATTTAGAAAATTAATTAATACTATATTCACTTACCCGCTAATTAACTTCTGTAATATATGCAACAAATATTACAATTCTATGTCAAATAGGACTAAAATAGAAGTTTTATTCTGTAAGTCAGCCTTTAATTTATATGAAGTTTTAAAATGTAATACCCATAAAACTAGTAAAAATGTGAATGTTCCAAAAAATTAGATTTATCATGCTGTAAAATAAAATATTTCGATCTTATTGAGATTTACAGAAAGATTGTTAGCCGCTATGGGTATTAAATATTGTCATCTAATTTAGAAATTAATATAGAAATTAAAATATACATCCTTACCCCTCTTAACACTTAGCATGCGGGTATATTTCAGAGACAAATTACGCGTGCAGCGGGCGTTTTTTCGTGACTTGCACGAAAGTCTAGTTATTTAGAAAAATCGCATTAAATCGATAACTACTTTGTTTTTATGCACGAAACCTTTTTATTTTACACTTAAATATATACTGTATGATTATTAAATAAACAATACTTTTACGAAATGACAAAAAAAATGATTTTTAAAATTAAAGTCCGATAATCTGTACACGCATATTTCTCGATCACTTTGTCACAACGCCTCATTTTTTCAATTTTGAATTCGACAATTAAAAAACAAGCCTCAAATTGACAAAACACGACTTGTACGTTCTGGAGCTAGGATTTCCATTGAAGACGAAATAACTCAACAAAAACCGAGTAATTCGACAATCATAACTTGTGGAAAGAAAAAATGTAAAGTGTTGCAAACCAACTCAAACAACACGCATATAATGTCACACATACATATAATTATACGTATTTAGTATATTTGTTCTGGTTAGCGGGTATCCGTCACAAATCTACTAAATACGTATTTTTACATGACCCATGATCCAGTGACAGACTGCAAAAAATGCAAAAATACGTTGCCAACCAAGCGAAGTGTTAATGTATTTGTAATATTGTAATCCTATACTAAAGGAGTATATTATATATATTTTAAAAAACTTCATTAGATTTGAAAATTATTAAATTAACTTAAATTGATGTTCAGATTATATTTTTTGGTTATGTGTATGCGAGCTTAGTTCATGATTTTGCGTTTCAACTTTGAAATTAAAAATAATTTTGCTTGTGATTAGAGAAAAACATTGTGTTAATTTAATTTGCCCTTTGTAATAATTTTAAGCACACTGCAAAAAAATGTCATAATTTTTTATACACTTGGCTTTCAGCTTCAAACAAAATACCAGACATTTATAAAAACAAAATATAGGTATTAACTGAAATATCTTCATATTTTGATATTTTTCATTTTGATATTTTTCGTTTTCAACTCTTTTAATCTTTAATAGTTACATACTAAATGTCAAAACTCGTTTTGAATTGAAAGATGCAAATTTAAAAAACTGCACGTTGATTTTGAACAGGAAATGATAACGATAAATAAAAACTTTTTAAATCCTGAATTCATTTTCTTTCCGTTTCCTTTACCTTTTTCCCTGACAAATGATTTCAATATTTGTTCTTGTCTATTTATTTGATATTTTGCATGATTTCTTCTACTTTAAAGCAGAAATAACTTGTATAGCTGTTTATATGTGCATATGTATATTGATTCACTCTTTTATACGGAGATTTTGCTGAAAATCAATAAATGTTGTATAAAGTTAGCTGTACTTCGATATTTTTCAATCTGAAATATACTTTAAGAGAAAATATTGCCATTTCGTATTTAAATTAAAAATCTTATTTCATATATTCTCTTCTTTCAAATAATATTTTCATAAATTTCTAAGGATTTGTTTTAAAGGGTGTACATGATAGTTTAGATTTATTAAAAAAAAATTATCTTCCAGGATAATATGAGTGACTAACTTAAATTGAATCGGGTAGGGTTAATATTAAATAGCATAGATAGGCACTGAAAAAACAACTGTTTATATATATATATATATATATATATATATATATATATATATATATATATATATATATATATATATATATATATATATATATATATATATATATATATATATATATATATATATATATATTATATATATATATATATATATATATATATATATATATATATATATATATATATATATATATATATATATATATATATATATGTATATATATATATGTATATATATATATATATATGTATATATATATATGTATATATATGTATATATATATATGTATATATATATATATATATATATATATGTATATATATATATGTATATATATATATGTATATATATATATATATATATATATATATATGTATATATATATATATATATATATATGTATATATATATATATATGTATATATATATATATATATATATATATATATATATATATATATATATATATTTATATATATATATATATATATATATATATATATATATATATATATATATATATATATATATATATATATATATATATATATATATATATATATATATATATATATATATATATATATATATATATATATATATATGGCATTTATTTGTTTTGTGGATAATTTATATTGAAAAATTTCTTGCACAACATTTAGATAATGAAAATAGTACGGCAATTATAAATAAGAGTCACATCCTCATTATAAATATATCTGCAATTTCTGTAAAATTCTGGATTAAATTTGAAGAGTTTAAATGTGCTTCTTTGCTTCAAACCATTTGCTTTCCTCATTTATTCGGCATTACTGTGTTATCGTGCTTGACCTAACTTAATTTTTACTTTGAAAATGTATTTTACATTGTATTGTAGTGTCAAACTCTTTTACTGGAACCACCATCTATTCCAGATTATAACTTAGTACTATAATGAGTTTGCTGGTACATCGAATTATGATTTTAAGTCTAGAAATAAAATGAAATTAAACAATATTTTCATTATATTGGTTCATTATATTGTGCTCTCTCTCCCTCTCCCTCTCTGTCTCTCTCTCTCTCTCTCTCTCTCTATATATATATATATATATATATATATATATATATATATATATATACCTATATACAGAGAGAGAGACAAATGATTTGGAGAGAGGGGAAAATGTATATTTTGTATTTTATATTTATTTCAAGGAATTTAAGAATTACTGATTCTATTGGTTCGTTTTTATATTTTTTAAATATTTAGTGTAGTGTGATATATTATAAATTATAATACTCATCAAAGTATTTATTGTCGATTACTATTTCTGATCAATATTTTTAAATGGTCTGGTTAATATCCCTATACTTTACCCACACCCACACACACACATATGAAATTTGACTTAAGATTTTGAGGTAAGATCGATTACTAATAAGCGATACTTGTTTATTTATATAAAAGCTAGAATATAGAAGCAAAGTGAACGCTAAAAAGTAGATGTGGAAAATTCAAATCTATAGGAAATTGATCGGAAATCCTTGAATTTACAATAGAGAAATATTCTAACTAATACTGTAAAACATATTTTTCAAATTTTTAAGTGGATTTGAGATACGAAACAAAATTGTTCATTGATAATATTCATGTTAAATATTTCATTAATTAATGGGAATTACAAAAATTTTAAAATATTGTAGAGGAAGTATTTTGAGGACGGGGATTTAGTTATTTTGGAATAGAAAACTTTGTTAGTTGTAACAGTTTCGTTTTTAACACTTCGCGTGCTGGCAACGTATTTTTACCTTTCTTGCAGTCTGTCACTGGAGCGCGGGTCAAGTAAAATTACATATTTAGTAGATTTGTGATGGATACCAGCTAATCACCACAAATCTACTAAATACGTATAATTATATGTATGTCTAACATTATAATCACGTTGTTTGCGTTACTATGCATTGTATTAGCATTTTTTCTTTCTACAAGTTATGATTGTCGAGTTACTCGTTCATTTGTTGCATTATTTCGTTTTCAATCGAATTCGTAGCCCCAGAACGTACAAGTCAATGTTTTGTCAATTTGAAGCTTGGTTTTTTATTGTATAATACGAAACTGATAAAATGAGCCTTTGTGACAAAGATAGTGATGAAGAAATATGCTCTGACAGATTATCGGACTTTAATTTTAAAAATCATTTATTTTTGTGATTTTGTAAAAATATTGTTTTTTTTTTTTGTTAAATAATCTTACAGTATATATTAAAGTTTCAAATAAAAGAAATTCGTTCATTAAAACAATGTAGTTTTTGATATACTGCGATTTTTCTGAATAACTAAATTATTACGGGATTTACGCAAAAACGCACGCTGCAAGTATAATTTGGTGGTGAAGTATACCCGCATGCTAATCGTTAATATTGGTAGAAAATATTAAAATTTTTAACTGTAATTTTAAAAAATTTGCTGATCGAGAGCAAAATTACTAAACCTATAAAGAAACATATTAGTTGAATGAGAAGAAAACACACGATTTACAGTATCCTGCGGGCATCATACAATGCAAAAGTTTATTTCGGATGACTACAGAAATATTGAACTGCCTTTCTGAAAAGAATGCCTTAGTCCTCGTGTTGCAAAAAATGTAGACAGTAGTGCTGCAAACCAAACGAAACCAAAAAAACTGTACCTAGAATAAATAAATAGCTGTAATTCAGGTTTTCTGCCGAGAGTAATTTCATGCATATTGCTGAAATGGATGATCTCTATTAAAGAGATAAAGATAATCTAAGATATAAAGAGTTAATGGTAGAGATAATCTCTCTAAAGGTATTTATTCTTATTCCTTTATTTTACCAGCTGTAGCAGACCTGAGGAGAAAGAATTTCAAAAGTTTTAACTTTACATGAGAAACAAGAAAGAAAAATGAAATTTTAATTTCTTATTTATATACTTTTCGAGACTAACATGTTGAAATTTCGAGATGGGTTATTTTAACAGTTCTTTAAAATACAACAAAAGAATCATTTTATTTTAGATGAAGCAACATCGACGATTCTTTGATATGTTATGCATTCTTTTCACATACTTTTAACACATCTTTACTCTGGTATTATATCATACAAAATCTACTAATATATACTAAAATCCATAAACTTTAACTTAAAAAATGAAGTCCATTTATAAGATTTTGAACTACGTATTTTTTACTAGATACTTTTTTCTTTCTTTTTAGGAACTTCATTCAATGTGTTACATATATTTTACCGTTCTTCGAAGCTCCTTTTATAACAGTTTTCAGCTTGTCCATCCATACCAAAAGCATCCCTTAAAGTTTCAGACATATTTTACACTTTTAGTGGAGAGTTATTTTTTTCTCCACAGAAATGCTTGAATTTATATCTGTTTACCATTATTCCCCATTTTATTCTATAGTCCCTAAAAATATAACAGTATTGAAACGGATATTTTTTCTTATATATGGCATTCACTCAGTAAAGTAAACAACATGAATGACTTTTGGATTTATGAGATTAAAAAAATGAAAAAGGTAAACAGTAGACTTGAAATGAATGACTCGAAGTTTTAGATCTTTCTCTGTGTATGAATTTCAGGCTGAACAGCAGAACTACTTCTGATGTTTGTGTTAACAGTGTTATAGAAAGAGGAATATCATATTTTTTACCTATCTCTACATTTGAGCTATTTAATAGAATTTTTGAAGCTACTTACAGATTATTGTTAGATTCCATAGTATTTTTATAGACTTAAAATCTTTATTTTAAAACCTTTTTAATCCCATTTATTATATAATAATACTCGTTCTACTAGAGTAGTAATATAAAACTTTATTTAGACAAAGTAATTTAAAATTACTTTTAGAAGAACTATTTAGCTTCATCTTGTAAATTGCTATATAAAAAAAATAACAGATTAAAATATATATGAAAATGAATTAAAATGAAAAACATTAAGCGAAATTCCCATAACTGTAAAATAACGTTTCAAAAACGTATATTAGAAACTAAATTTGAAATTCAATTTAAAAATAGATGTCCTTTTGTAAATTATCATCTATAAGATATAAAAAATGAGTAGCAACTTTACAAATTTTAAAAGTTATTTCGCATGTAAATGGTTTTATATCTTTTTCATGTCGTGTATAGATATTTGTGTTAATTTTTAAAGTGTATATTAGAAATTAAATTTGAAAGTGAATTTGAAAATTGATGTCCATTTGAAAATTATCATCTCTAAGATATAAAAAATTAGTAGCTACTTTACAAATTTCAAAATTTATTTTGCATGGAAATAGTTTTATATCTTTTTCATGTCTTGTATAGATATTTCTGTTAATTTTTAAAGTGTATATTAGAAACTAAATTTAAAAGTCAATTTTAAAACAGATGTCCTTTTGAAAAATATCATCTATAAGATATAAAAAATTAGTAGCTAATTTACAAATTTCAAAAATTATTTTGCATTTACATGATTTTATATATTTTTCAATTCGTGTATAGATATTTATGTTAATTTTTAAAGTGTTTCTCATAGATTCTAAATTTACACCCTAATTAGAAATTTAATGAAAAATTTAATCTAAACAGAGTAGAACTCTTTTCTTTAAAATTGATTCGAAAAGAAACGATTATAATGAGGTATGTTCCAATAAAAAGGCACTGTGTCAGATTAAAGTATAACGAGAATTTCAAGATAATATAACTGGAATCAAATTATCGTATCAAGTCATATGAACTAGTATCGAGTGACGATAACTCGTATTACAAATTAATATCTGCCTCAAACGTAATTTTATGCAAAGCATTAGGGTTTTTTTCCTTTTAAAATATGAACTTTCATTTAAAAAAAAATACTTAATTAAAAATAATTCAAATTTGCAATTATTTTATCTGCTAAAATTGTTCAAATTACATATCTAATATAACACATGGTTTTTTAATTCGCTGAAATGTGGCCACATACAGACGCACACCCGCAGATATAGATCTCTGGCATGGGAAAGTAAGTTTATAAGTTAAGGTCAGTTTGGCTATAATTGCAGTATGATCGTTTACGGTGCAGAGAGATAGGAGTTGAGAAAAAGAGTTTGACATACCAGCTAAGATTTTGGAACTGGAATTATGATCTTAGGACTCGGAAAATCAAAAACGATTCCTTCTTTGCCATCAAGACCATTTTGCAAGATGAGGTCGCAGTCGAATGAATGTAAAGATTTAATAGAGAAGATGTTAATGTCAGGCCTTCTCAGTGCTTTTTTTACATGGATGCTTTATACCGAATATATATAGAGAGAAAATATTGAACAATGTAAACCCTTAATTGTTAAATTCCTTTTTTCAGAAATAATATATATATATATATATATATATATATATATATATATATATATATATATATATATATATATATATATATATATATATATATATGGATGTGGTACCCCCGTGTACGTCCAAAGGGGATACCGCGTAAACGTCAGTCAGTTGACTCAAAATGAAACACTAACATCGAATTAATTTAACGTAAACAACATTTGATAACGGACATAATAGAACATTAGTAGAAGTTGCACATTTCAGTTAATTGTAATTGCCGGGAGAGCTGCCGTCTGCACGCTCTGTTCGTCGTTAGGGCCGTCGTCCGCCCTCTCCAAAACACACGAGCGTCTCCCTCGGTCAAAATGTACGTCCGTTCTCCCTCTCGTCTACTGGAAGACTCTCCTCGTTGCCAGATGCGCGCAGCGAACCTGGTGTTGCGTGTCACTCCGGCTACTACAGCGGCCGTCCTGACTCTGGTCTGCGCCCTCGCGGCCATCGTCGTCTGTTAGCTGGAAAATGCGCTGGAAAAAGGAAAAGAAAGAAAAAAAAAGAGAAAGACAGAAAAAAACAAAAAGTTGACAAACTATATACAGATGAAAAAAAAATAAAGTCTTTAGTCCTTGCAAAGTCAAAATCAAAAAGAGTCATTGTCCGGGGAAATGTCGTAATTAGGAAGAGTCAATTGTGTTGGCCCACGGCTTGATGTAGTCGGCGGCTGAACTGGTCATGTTAGGACCCTCGTGGCTGCCAATCTTTTCAACATTCGTAACGATCGTTGTTCTTGATCTTGGTGATCTTGTAAGGTCCGAGAAATTTTGGTTTCAGCTTGAGACCCGTACCGAATTGGGTTCTTTGAATAGCGACCATGTCTCCGACTTTATACTTCCTTGCCGTTTTTCTGCGACAATTGTACTGCATGCGGTTTTCTTCTTGTATTTTGGCTATGTTCTTCTTTGCTTCGTCTCTCATCCGTTCTCTGTCTTCATGCAGGTTCTTCATGTATTCTTCTTCGAGGAAGTTCTTAATTCGTAGGTCTTCAGGGTTTCTCATCTTCACACCAGTCATTAATTCAAAGGGCGTAAATTTGGTGCTACGGCTGGTGGTACTGTTAATCATTCTTTGGATATCGGGGACAAATTTGTACCATTTAGTAGGCTCATTTATTGCTTGAAGGTGTTTATCATCGTTTTGTGCAGCAACAATTTTTTGTGTGGTTGAATCGTCTGATCGTGTTGTAACTAATGCTACGTTTCTACCAAGAGCGTCTACTTGTTTCATTTTCGTTCCGGATCTATGTTCTATTTTGTAATCAAAGTGTTAGTGTTAGAGCCCATTGTGCAATTTTAGCGCATGTATCTTTTTTTTGCATTGTCATTGTGAAGGCGTTGCAATCTGTAATAATTTTAAAGGGAATGCCCAAAACATAAATTCTGAACTTCTTAAGGGCTTCTATTACCGCTAGTATTTTGAGCTCATAACTAGATAACTTACGTTCAGATTCTGTTGTTTTTCGGCTATGATAATACACGGGATGAAATTGGCCGTCTGTTACGGATTTCTGTAGAAGTACAGTACCGTAACCGTCAATGCTTGCGTCTGTGTGAACTTCAGTCTCTGCGTCGGGATTATAGAGTGTTAAAACAGGCTCTGTTCGCAGTATTTGCTTAAGTTTATTAAACGAATTTCGTTCTAATTCTCTAAATTTAAACTTGCGATCTTCTTGAAGGAAGTCGGTTAAAGGTTTTGCTATGATAGAAAAGCCTAAAATAAATTTTCGAAAATAACCAGCGAGTCCTAAAAATGATTGAATGTTCTTTGCATTTTTCGGTTCAGGGAAATTCAGAACAGCTTTTGTTTTGTCGGCTGATGGAGAAATTTTGCCATTGGTTATTCTGTGTTCTAAAAATTCTATTTCGGTTTTAAGAAAGTGGCACTTTTTAAGATTTAGCTGTAATCCGTAATCTGAGGCTGTTTGCAGGACGCGTTTTAATTTCGTTATACCTTCTGCTTCGTCGACCGACGGAATTATAAGATCATCCATATAAATTAAAACAGTGCCATCGTGTAATAATTCTCGAAATACGTTGTAAATATACCGTTGAAAAGTGCTAGGACTATTAGCAAGACCAAATGGGACTTTAAAAAATTCAAATTGACCATCTTCTGTCACAAAAGAAGTTTATTTAGTGCTGTCCTTATGAACATCGACGTGAAAGAAACCATTTTTAATGTCTAATGTATTGTAAACTTTTACAGATTCTAATTTTTCAATTAAATTCTCGATGACAGGAAGTGGGAAGCGGTCTCGAATTATTTTCTTATTTAATCGTCGATAGTCAATGCATAAACGTTTTGTTCCATCTTTTTTCTTTGCTAAAACAATCGGTGAAGCAAATTCGGATGTACTTTCGCGTATTATTTTATTTTTTAACCATTCTTTTATTTGTTGTGTTACTAATAATTTTTCTACTCTAGGTAATGGTCTTGGAGCACTAAAAATAGGGAGTTCATCCGTTAAAATAATTTTCATGGAAATGTCAACCGTTTTGCTTTTATTAAGCGAATAGCTCAAAATCAGAGTATTTACTTCCGCTCTTCTTTTTTCATCTGAAATGTGGCTTAAATCAATGAGCTGACTTTGGACCGAAGCTAGGTGCGAAAAAATGAATGAGTCATTTTCGCAGTTCAGTGTGTTTGGCTTATCTAAGCGAATTCTGCTTTGAAACAACGAGCAGTTTTTATCTGACATTTGATTTTCCACTGACCAAAGTGAAACCTTCGCTGAAATAACTGTAACTTGAAAAGGTAAACAGTTAAGTTTGCCAGAACTCCTCCGTGCCATCGGCATTGCGTTTGAGGAACACCCGGTTGTAATTTCTCTTTCGTCTTTAACAAGGGTTGTCATCTGCGTTAATTTATCGTTTTCTGAGGGATTGCATTCAATTTGACAAATATCGACATTGCAATTATTTCTCTTGCCATTAATGTGTAAATTATTAGCATTGAAAGAAAAAATTAACTGACATAGAACATCCATTCCAATTATTACACTACAATTTAAGATTTTTAAAACATAAATATCAGTACAAACAAAGTATTTATCAAGGCATACATTTGCAGTAAAATAACCAACAGGTGTAACTGATTCCGTACTTAATCCAGACAAAGTTATTGAAGTTTCATTTAACTATGGTGATCCTATTTTTAAATAAGTATCATAATCAATCATTGTAATTTCGCTACCGGTATCAATTAAAGCTGGGAAAGAAAAATTAAAGATTTTCACGTTCTTCTGAATGCGTTTGTCGTTTTGCGAAATTGTAATTTTATTAACTTCTTTCTCAGGGCACAAAGCAGCTTTATGGCCGAAATTTTGGCATTTTCGACATCTTTAACCTTTATCTTTAAATTTACAAAATTTGGATACATGACCTTCAGCCAAACAATTATAACAGAAATTCTTTACATTAGCGTCAGCCCTATTGTGAATGTTATTCGGGGATCGAGTACAGTTTCTAGGAATTGCCGGCCTCAAACTTGTTGCTTCACTAACCACTTCGGGTTTCGTCTGCCATTTACGTCATGTATCATAAGAATGAGAATGCTGACCATGTGAAAATGTAGATTTATGTCTGTCATTGAAATTTTTCTCGTAAACTCTTAATTTCTCTTTAAATTCCGAAATAGTTTTACAACCGTAAAGAATAATTTTATTTGAAACTGAATCAGGTATGTTCGTTATGGTACAATCTAAAATGGAAGCATCATCTATATTTCCTCGACTTGCTAATCCTCGAATAGCTGTGAAATAATCGAAAAGAGTTTCGTTTCGTCTGAGCGTTCTTTCTTGCAATAATTTATGTAAATCTGCGGAATTTATAGTTTCACCATATTCATCAATTAAAATTTTGCTTAATTTGGACCATGTAATTACGTTTCTTTGAGTTTGCATAAATAATTTAGCAGAACCTTTAATTAAATTTTTTGCGTACACAACTTTCTGGTTTTCAGTTAATGAAGGAAAAAGTGAAAAATTGTCATTTACATCTGTAATAAATGCATGTACACTGTAAGAATCGGATCCAGTAAAATGTCGCATACAAGACAATGTATCGCGTAGCATAATATAATCATTTGAAGTATTTACGTCATGGACTGATTTAGAAGGAATTTGGTGTATTTCGTTTTGTACAAAAATAGAACTTTGGTTTTGATTTGGCGGGCTTCTAGGCCTAGAAGAATGTTCATGGTCACTTTCGCTTTCGGAATCGCTCTGCTCCGTAGAATTTTGTAACTCATTTAAATTTGAAAAGGCATGAAATAGTCTATTACACAAATCTTCTTGAGAACCCTCAGTATCTAAATGTAGCACACTACATAAAGCAATGAAATCATGTAATTTAAAAGTTTCGAGAACACGTGCTTTCCTCGACTCAAAGTCAAAATCAGAAGGAAAAGTTCGAAAGCTTCGCAACTGCTTTCTAGCATTTCTAGTATATTCTTCATTGAAAATAAGTTCATACAATAATTTAATATGCTTAGTGGCACCAGTTTTCAGCAAACTTGCAAATTGTGGAATGTCATTTAGAGTAAGGTGTGCCATCATAAATCAAAACAGAAACAAAGCTTGCAAAATCTGGAAGTCAAAGAAAATCAGTAGAAGTATTCCGGCTCAGAATATCCATTCAAAAAACAAATTCTGTTCGTAAACATTATCCAAATGAAAGGTCTGTGGCTCCGAAGGATGAAGTGTACGTCAAAAGATACAAAGTCAGTCAGTGACTCAAATGAAACACTAACTTCGAATTAAAACGTAAGCAACATTTATCGGACATAATAGAAATTAGTAGAACCATTCAAAAAACCGGGAAGTTCTGTTGTTCGGTTCCGAGATCTCTCCAAAACAAAAGTAGGTCAAAATGTACGTCCGCCCCCCAATGGAAACCCCCGTGTAACGTCCAAAGGGGATACTCCGGTAAAACGTCAAATTGAAAAAAAAAACAATTAATTGTAAAAATAACAAAACTTTAATAAAAAAAAATTGCACATTTCAGTTAATTGTAATTGCCAGACCTTAAGCTCTGTTCGCAGCGTCGTCCGCCCTGCAACACGGGCGTCGTCACGACTGTAGTCAAAATGTTCTCCTCTTTGTACTAAGAGCTCTGTTCATATGCCAGCGACCCTGTTGCTGTAAATGTCACTGGCTATATAAATATATTTTATAATATAATATATATATATATATATATATATATATATATATATATATATGACATAGTCCAGTGTTAAGGCAAATATAAAATCGGCTTTCTTGATAATAATAAGTTTATTAAATCATAGTTTCATTTGAAAGGAAAAGTAGCGACATTTTCATTTGTTTATGGCGGAGGCACGCGTTGATTGTGTTGACAACTCCATGTTCACGAGCTATCTGACTCTTCTTTCCATTTGACTGGATGTTCCCAAAAGCTTATCCGAATGTGGTCTTTTTCATTTATTTTATTATTATAAACTAGTTCCCTTTCTAATAAAATCGCTTATAACTCATGTAATTTCCAACTACCCCTTTTTTATACCTGACATATATATATATATATATATATATATATATATATATATATATATGTATATATATATATATATATATATATATATATATATATATATATATATATATATATATATATATATATATATATATATATGTGTATATGTATATATATATATATATATGTATATATATATATATATATATATATATATATATATATATATGTATATATATATATATATATATATATATATATATATATATATATATATATATATATATATATATATTATATATATATATATATATATATATATATATATAGTTTTATGAAATTTGGTTTTGTGGAACCCCCAACAGATTAAAAAAATATTAAATATTGATTTCGAGACACAGGAAAGAAAATGAAATTGAAAAACGTAAGTTATATTGAGCGTGGTGTTCAATAGATTTTTTATGGTATTCTGCAGTGAATAAATGACAAATTTTATTTTACTTACCAGTGTCTTCAGGCATGAGAAAAGGTATAAAGGTAAAATTTTTAAAAACATTCGATGTGTACCTTCTAAATAATTTTGCATAAAAGTAAAGTTTAATTTAAGATTTTTATGTCGAATTATTATAATGATATTTTTTGTGAATGGGAAAGTTTAAAAATATTGTACCATTTTAATGCCTAATTAGAATCTATTATCAAAATTATAATTGTGTATTTGAAAGTCCTGTTTTAAATTTTACATAAATTATAGTTATCGAAAATTTTGTTATATGCTTTAATAATTAATAATTATTATATTTTAATTTACTCCTTATTATATATAACTTTTCCAGGTATAGAAATATAATAAAAGAATAATATGATTGTAGTAATTTAAAAGTATTTGTAAAATGTATAATTTTAAAATAAACATTTTAAGTTCTCAAAGGCAGAGCAAATTTAGGTTTTGTGGTCTTTTTCAACATTTTACTTTTTTAATTTTTTTACCATCTTATTCGTCACCACGACACATCATTGTGTTCATTCTGTTTTTTATAGTACAGAAATGTTTGAGAAATTTGTATTTAAGATTACTTTTAAAAAGTTATTAAAATCAAGTGAGAAAAAATAGTTATAATGATGAAAATTTATGTTTTTTAAATATTGTTTTATGTGCTGTGATATATTAACTAGCTTAAAGCATACGATAGTTATGTTTATATTTTCCTTACGAAAAACTTTTATTACATGAATTGTATAACTTTTTTGTGCTCTAAATTAAATTTTCCCTAATTTTAGTAGGCAGATCTTCGTTTTATATTTTCATTTTCGAGGGTCTACATAAATGACATTATCATATAATTTCAAGAATTTATTTTGTTTAGGTTTCTAAAAATTTACAACATGTACATGACATATATTAAGGGGTAAAACATTTATCAAAAGTAAAGAATTTGTAATACCTCTATTCAATAGGAGAATAATTAAGATATTATTTATAAATAAGATGTTTATATGACTGAAGGAAGTTTTATAGTTCATGAATGTTTGTATATTAATAAAAAAGCATGTAGTCCGAATATATATATATATATATATATATATATATATATATATATATATATATATATATATATATATATATATATATATATGTTATATATATATATATATATATTATATATATATATATATATATATATATATATATATATATATATATATATATATATATATATATATATATATATATATATATAGTTATATTTTACTACAAATATTTGTATTTAAACTCTTTTATATTATATAATTAATTTTAGTGATTTTGTACCTAAAATACAAATTTTTTTATTATATAGCAATTTTTTTTAATTTTCTTCTTTTTATTATAGACTGTATGTGAGCATTAAATCCCAAGCTAAATGTTTCACTAGTAAGCAGCTCCTATGTTATCAACATAAGACGAATACACTAATTTTCAATTTAAATGTTAAAAAAAAGTTTTTTTTATAACAGCAGTTGTATTAACAATTGCCTCCTCATTGTTTATGATAAGCTTCTAAAGATGATACACCTCCCATGCTAAAGTCTCTACAGTGTTTGTGTAAATCATATAATGTTCAAACCACAATTCATAAGTGTCCGAAATTTTATGAACATCTTTCAAATAATTTGTGAGATATCTAAAGTGCAAACAGTCTAAAGTATATAACATATCTTATAAAAAGTTATAATATAATCATTACAAACTTCAAATTATTTGAATTCCTTTATGATTTGTACAAGTAGATGTATATAAATGCCACTGGTTAATATAAAAATATTAAAAAATAAAAAAAGTTTAAAGACATAAATTTCTTAAAATTTATTATAATAATATTAAAATAAAATTAATTTGATTAAGTATTGTAGTAGAGGTATCACTGATTTTACATCCTGGTTTTCATGTTTTTAGCAACGAATTAAAGTCCACGAGTATCTTTTATGCTGTTTGAATTATACGATATATATTTGAACATCCTTCAGTTAAGAGAGTGAAATGATTTACAATTTTGTTTTTATCTTATCCTTGCGTAGTGTTTATAGTATAACTAAACATATTTTTAAACTGTGTAAAAAATTTTTTTTGGGAAATAAAGACTAATTCTTTTAGTCTATTCTTCCAATAATTTTCTCCTATGGATTTCTTGTTCATTAAAATTTCCTACAGAAATTTGTTTTGTAGTAGTCTTTTGTGATTGAAAATATCGTGTTGTAGTTATATTCACGTACCAAAAGGAAAGAAATGTTCCAAATGTAATTATATCCATAATATAAAAATCTGAATTTGAATAAATGATATAAATATGTAAATACATATAAAAGTTTAAGTAAAATCAACAAAAGAGTAATATTAATTATTTATGTAATGTGTTCCATCCTAATTTATTCTTCTAAAAACTTTACCTTTTAAAATTTATTATTGAAGTTAAAAAATGTTATGTAACTATCACTGAAATTATTTTAGTAAACGTATTTAACTATTTATCAAATAGCCTGGATTTCAATTACTCAGAAATGCAAAGGAAATAGTTACATGTAAATACTACATTCTTTTTTTCCAATTAAATGAGAGTAAATAATTTTTATGTAAATCTCAGGAGAGGTTTAACGAAAAGATTTTTGAGTAAACATGATAATTCTAAATTGCTTTAGTTTATACATGTTTGTATTTTCATTAATTAGATGAATAGATATGGGATTACTGAATTAATCCCCAAACTATCCAATGTTTACATAAAAAAGCGGTATTTTTTTTATTCAAAACAGCCATCAATTGATTTTATTTTCCCTTTTTTGTAACAAAAAAAAAACTATAAGAGAATGTGTATTTGTCTCAAAACCTCTTAATGAATCCCAAAATGCGTTTAAAAAATTGTAAAGTTAGTTTCCCGACATATTTTTCCACTAAATTAAAAGATATTAACTTTCTGTATTAAACATTATTTTAACATTTATCCTCGCTGCTGAAATTGCGATATTCAATATAATTTCTTCTTTGTCTAGTTTTTTCTATTCCGGTATTATGTAATTTATTATGGAATCTATTTAGTTCAATTATTAATATTTTTAATTAAATAATTTATTTTCTAAATTCTCTACTGTTAGAATATGATAGTGATTTTACGATGTAGCTTTATATTTTTTTCTAGTTTCTGACAGAATTTATTAAAAAATTGTTGAATTACTTTAGCGATATCTTTAAAGTGCCATGTGGATTGGTGGGTGTAATAATATATTTAGTGATATTTTTAACCGCTTTCCTGATAAGTTCGAACTCCTTTCAGGCCACACAAATGAGCCACTTTTGGAATGTCCTGTTCAGGCAGAAGAATAATCAGTATTTCAATTCCGTGAAGCCAGAAATTGGTTCATTCAATGCTTAACCGCTTCCCTTAAAATTTTTTTTGAAAAAATTGAAAAAAATCATCACATTTTTTATTTTATTATTAAATACAATTAAATTATACAAAACAAATTATGTAGGTTTTCAGTTGAAATTTTAATTTTTTAGAGGTGTAAAAGCATTTATTTTTAATATTAGTTTACTAGTCTGAGTTATCTCGGGCAAATGAAGAAAGAGTTAATATTTAGTCTTTGTATGATAGTTTTTTAAACAAGGGACAACACAAAGTGATACCTGACATTCTCAACACTGGTATCTGGTCTCTTTTTTTATTGGGTTACCTCTGAAATCTGTTTTACGGGATCACAAAGTACACTGTCCCGTTGGGTTTGATTTTTTTCTCTAGAAAGAGAAACATCTGTAAAATGCCTTGAGGTTAACCTGAGTGATAAAGGACTAATACTGGGTATTTCTGATGTGGCAGAAAACTCGTCACGATGATTTTTTGAATTTAGTTTTCTAATCAGTGTAAAACACGTGACCTGTTCCGCCAAAATAATCGCGAAACTACGAAAATTTGGCAAACTACCTATCAAAGCTGAATATTTATTTTCATTTCCTCCAGACCGAGTAAAACCGCTATAAAACGAATCGTACAGATAAATTCTGCATCACTCGAGTTTTCTCGAGATAATAATTAACTGCAATATACCCGAGTTTTGCAGAACCCGAGATAACTCATGATAATCAAGCAAGCGGTTAATATTTAATTTTTTTAATACTGTAAACGATTTGTAAAATTCAAAGGAAGGTGAGGGAAGTTTAATTCATGACAGTTGATATAGGTAATAATTGTATTAGTTTATAATATTTTTACCGAAAATTATGTCATTTGATTTATTTTGTTGTAATTTGAGCAAAAATTACTAATTTTTCATAAAACATCCATTTCTATCATTTTGATGATAAAAATGAATAATGTTAAATTGAAAACAAATATCCATTTTTGGACAAATATCCATTTGAAGGTTAATTATTATTAATATAATATTTTAAGTTCTTTAACCCATATTGTACCACACCAACTAAATATTTCTGTAAGTTAATAAAACTTCATCCATATCATTAATACTGTGTAACTAAGCACATAAAAACAAAATTTTGAAAAAATATTTTTAATTTTTTAAGTAATTAGCTGTCCTATAAATAGGACAACGGTCCAATACACTACTAAAATTTAACAAATATCACTTTCATTTCATTAGGCTGATTCATAGGTGAAATTTGTAGAAATAGTAAATGCAAAGTCCAACATAACATTTTAAGCCTAATGTTGTTGGTTTTTTCTTACAGTTTCTGAACTATGGTCTTTGATAAGGGATAATAAAAAAGGATATTCATTGTGCGATGCTAATATCCATAATTTATATCCACATTTTAAAGGTTTATTTTTCATGAACATCTTGCAAATGTGCCTTCCTAAATATCTTACCATTCTTTCATCGATGGTGAGATTTTCAGAAAATATACCAAATTGCTTCAAGGTTATGTTGATTTTGTCATAAAGAGGTCGAATTTTATAATAACAATCATGTGGATCAATTGAATGATTATCGTTAAAGTGAATAAAGTATAAAAACATATTTTCCTTACAATGAATTTCTAGAATTGTTTAATTGTATTCGACGCTTCCTTACTATTTAATAAGAAAAGTAAACTGTGTTTAAAACAAATACACACTAAGTAATCTAAAATATTTATTTCGAAATGGAAAAGATTAAAAGTGTATTGAATAACAATATTTTAGTTTATAATCGTAACACTTTTAATAGTTCTGTCAATGAAGATTTATTTAAATCACTTTCCGTATTTTCTCTATTAATATGATCCAGTTATTTACGCACTTATTCACTCCTTTTTAATTCATTAATCTATATCTATATAATAAATATAGAAATATATCTGGGTTCTATATAATAAATGTAGAAACCCGATTTAATTAAACCCTATTTAAAAATTTCGCGATTTAACGAATTATTAATGAAAATTAATAAAATTGAAGATAAAATCCTATATTTTAAGAATAAGAAATCCCCAAATTAACGAAATTTTGAATTGCTGATTTTGGTTTGTTTTTTTAAATTTGTATTAGATAAATTTTGTATTACTTTTAAAATGACATAGTTATCTTGTCTTGAATAGGAATTTATTGTAATCAGCAATTTTCGACAGAAAAAAGTCCATCCCATTGGACCTTGTAACTGAAAATGAGTCCTGTCGAATGATATAGGGCAGGAAATTTCCTGTTACCAGTCTCCAGTCCAGTGATAGTGTGTAAATTGCCAAGTGACTATTTGTTCTCTTTCTTCAGAGAAGTATTTTGTATCAGACGCTTGATTTTACAGAGCATTTGATATTGAAAATTTCTGGAGTGTTGTAGTAATGGAAGATTGTCACAATCGAAAACTTTTTTTGTTGAGCGAAAACCCTAGCATTTTTCGCGAATTTGACAACAACGTAGGACCACAAGATACTTTACAAAATGGTTTGCAATCTCCAAGTCTAGACTAGCCACTGTTGTGAAACAAAGAAAAGAAGTTGAAAAAACATCTACAGAATTCTGTGAAAAAGCATCAAAATTAGAAAATCATTGAAAAAACGCTTCTTTCTGTTCTTGAATCTGACTGAATGGTATGGTTAAAAATTGCTCTTGCTAAAATAACTCATTAGTGTGACTCTAATAAAAGAAAAACCTCTTCTAATTGCCAAAAGCCTAATAAAAAGCCTAATGAAAAAGACTTTTTTGTATCCAAGGGTTGGATTGGCCGTTTTATAAAAGGGTATGACATTCGAAGATAAGCTAGAGTAGAAATATTGAACTTTTGATATTATGAATAAAAAATGAAACAGAGGTTGGCGTCCGGAATATATATATATATATATATATATATATATATATATATATATATATATATATATTTCTTTACATTTTTCAAGCATCTATTTTACCATAATGGAAAATTGGACTTGAAAATAAATTTATTATTATGCTATTATTATTATTGTTTATTGAAAATGCAGCAATTAATATATACTTGATTTATTATCACATAAATAATACAACATACTGCTGCGAAGTAAAAGGTTGTTTGCAACATTTTAAGGTCTACGACCCTCAGACTAGTTTGAATGTAAGAAGGTATTGCTTTAATGCAGTTTTTTGTCACCTTTTAACCTTCCCATTTTCTGTGGTTAAGAGGAATTGTAGTATCCTCTATATGGATAGTCTAAGGAATGTATCTGCTGATACAGGGCACAACTCTCAAGTCCACAATTGGCACTATATTACTACACGGTTTTGCCTTTGCAATCCCGGTAACGAAAAATTAGTGCACTTATATTAGGGAGCGCGTTTTGGGTGGAAGTCAGTGAGAGAGAAACCGACCCTGAATGCACAAATCTTGTACGCTGTTTGTACTATGACCCCTGATAGTATGTGTGTATATATTCGTTGCATATTACTTTGACCAACGCATTTATGTTCAATAAAATACTTTCATTTTTAAATTTTCTTTCCCTGAGTCTGTTCTTTTGTGTTGGTACATATTTACCATAACGTGATGTTTTTTTATAAGTTTACTCCTCACAACGCATTTTATTTCTTTTATATTCCCCATGACTTCATTCCCATTGGTAACAATACCATCTATATGAGTACACATACTAAGACACTTGTGTGTGTATTCATATAGATATATAAATATATATAATGATAAAGGGCTTTAATTATGTAGGACAGATAAATCAGAAGAAGATAGGAAGTTTATACGTTTGGTCAGCACCGGAAACTAGCACCAATGACATCTAATCCGTTTGGAATATAATTAGAACAGAGTTTTGGTTTTCCTTTTTGACTCACCTAGATATACACTATGGGTTCTAGATATCTCTAACTCAAATGGTGAGATACCTTCTGTAACTATGTGACACAAGAACCGAAAATAAAAAAAGACTGTGCTTAGAGCCATGATATGTATTTTATATTTTTATTATGATTTTTCACTAAACTGGAAAATGCGAGATAGAGAGATATAAAGTTTTAAATTGCAGAATGCAGCCTACCATTAATTACTGTAAAAATTCAGTGTCCACTAAATTGTAAAAATTGGAAATGTTTATCATCTTTTATGCTGAATATGACTTAAAATCGATTTGTACCTTGCTTTTACTAGAGGACTATTTAAAAGGACATTTTATATAACGACACGTTTATTTTTATATTTATTTAATTATTATTGTAACAGTCATTTTTCGATTTTCCATACAGAAAACGGTCTGCTATGTTCGAATGAATTTTGATGTCTCTGATTTTGATGAAGAATTTTAACATCCTCAGGTAAAGTAAAACGTTACACAAAAAAATATAAAAACTATATAGAAAATGAAAAAGAGGAAGTTAACAAACCACCACAATCCCTTTTGAGATAAATGTAGTACAAAATAAATTTTTATGAGAAAGGGAAAAAAATGTATTTGTTATATGAATAAAACTTTTTAATCATCTGATATTTGATAATTTTAAAAACTAAAACTGTTATAAAATCAGAAATTTAAAAAGAAAATTTTCCGTTATTATGTCATAAAATAAAATAAATTGCTTGCGCTAAATTAACAGAAAACAAAAATTAGGTTCTACTTGATATATTTTCTAAATTGTAAATTTCAGAAGATATTTTGCAGGTAAGTAGAACGTTATTTTTTCATTATCTATAGATTTTATGATTTTAAAAATATATCATTTACATAACATAAATATTTTTATAAGTTAGATCCTTGTTAATCATTAGGAACTATTTTAATCTAAACAGCAGTTCATTTTCTTTTATAACGAGTCAAAAATAGGCTATTATTGAAGCTCAGATTGAAGACTATTTGGTTCGAAAAGTATTAACTTTCTTTCAGAGGAAGATTTATTAATTTTACTTCTCCAAGCTAAAAATACATTACTAATCATAAAAATACATTGTGAGTTTCATTTTTTGTACCAGATCTGCTTAAAATTTAAATAAAATACCATTTTAACTAACATTTCTGTTTATTAAAAACAAATTGACTAACTAAATTTATTTATTGAATAAGGGGAAATACAGACGTAAGTTTTTATTACTTAAACAAATAAAAAATAAGAAAAAGAAATTATAAATAAAAAAACTTCTTGTGATGCATTCTTATTTCTACTAGTTATATTTTAACATCTCTATTTAAATGAAAAAAAATCCCTGGAATTTATATCTTAGTTGATACGAGAAAAACCATTTCAAATAATTATTTTAAAAACAAGCAAAAACCTTGTCATCGTGACTTTGTTTTGCTAATAAAATAAACATTCCCTTCTTTACTTCATGTATTGAAGACTTCAGTATCTGGATATTTTAATGATATATTTATTTCTAATTACTTTATGAAAAAAAAATACAAATTGAAAACTCCCAGGAATTTTATAAATATGTTCTAATAGATTTTTTTTATATCTTTATGTGTATAAAATTTTTTACATAGCTCGATTGTTTGCTCATTAAGAAATATTCTCATATTGGCATCATTTTTTATTTTAGGTTGATCATATAATTAAAATCTTTAATCAACGACTAACGATCTCTGGAGACTAATCTAGTAATCATACAGAATAAATTAGTTTTGTTGCTGTATATTTGCTACAAGTGTGGTAAAGAAATGCAAGAAAAATATTTTAATTACACTAATGTTAATTTTTTATAAACTGTTCATAGAACATAGAGATAACATAATATATTAAATAATTGCATTCGAGATAAATCGTTTATTGAATCTGTAACACAGATTATATTTTCCCTTTTAAATTATAAAGTAAAAATTATTTTTATTTGTGATAATGTAAAAGGTTAAAATTTACTTTATGTTCTTGGTAGACTTAAATGCAATTTTATCCATTATAACAGATTTAAGAGAAGTTATGAGAAGATTTTTTAAAACTTCAATATTCTTATTGAAATAGATTTAAATGTTGTTTATTGCAGAAAGTGATATTAGAAATAAATTGATAGAATATCAGTGCACCCCTTTTTTGACTTTAATTGTTTTACTATATTTAGATATTTAAGCACAGAAATTTTTTATATATTTAAAAAAATTTTATTACGTATTTTAATGCATGGATACATATACAAATATATTGTATATAATTTCACCTAAATGCATCTCATTTATTTTCTCTAATTTTAATTCCATTTTGTTATGATGAAAAGAACCTTATTACAAGATTGGAATAGCTTCAATTTTGTCGTTATTAAAATCTTAAATTTTATACTTTACTTTCTCAAACTTTACATTAGCTTCTTCAATCTTCAATCAGCTTTATATCTCCAAGCTATTATGATCCGAATGACACTCTAGGATACTGAGTACTAATTTGATCTAAATGCATCTAATTTATTTTCTCTAATTTTAATTACATTCTGTTATGAAAAAAAGAACCGTATTATTTGAAAACAATAGCGTCAATTTTGTGATTGTTTAAATCTTAACATTTACACTTTACATTCTCAATCTCTATCTACATCAGCTTCTTCAAGCTTTATATCTTCAAGCTCATATGATCCGCATGATATTTTAGTATACTGAGTACTAATTTCATTTAAATGCATCAATTTATTTTTTAAAATTTTAATTCCATTTCGTTACGATTAAAATAACCATATGATATTGAAATGGCTTCTATTTTGTCATTATTAAAATCTGAACTTTTACTTTTTACTTTCTCAATCTCTACATCAACTTCTTCAAGCTTTACTCCTCTAAGCTATTATGACCCGCATGACACTCTAGGATACTGAGTATTAATTTCATCTAAATGCATCTCATTTATTTTCTCCAATTTTAATTCCATTTTGTTATGATTAAAAGAACCTTATTATAAGATTGAAATAGCTTCTATTCTGTCATTATTAAAATCTTAACTTTTAGTTTGTGCTTTCTCAATCTCTACATCAGCTTCTTCAAGATTTATATCTCCAAGCTCAAATGATCTGCATTATATTCTAGGATACTGAGTACTAATTTCATCTAAATGCATTGAATTTATTTTCTAAAATTTTAATTCCATTTCGATATGATGAAAAGAACCGTATTATTTATCAACAATATCTTCTATTTTGTCATTAATAATTCTTAACTTTTACTTTTTACTTCTTCAGTCTCTACATTAACTTTTTCAAGCTTTACTTCTCCAAGCTATTATGACCTTCATGACAATCTAGGATACTGAGTATTAATTTCATATAAATACATCTCATTTATTACAGATTACATATTATTTTGTAACGCTTTTGAGAATAGTTTGTAAGATACGTTGAAAGTACTATGAAATTTGAGGATTTTATTTTAATTTTAATTACATATGAAATGTACAGACAATAGAAATTAATTTATACGCTATATCTTTGTTCCAGGAAAGATGTAGTGATTTTGTTTTTACTATAAGAATTGAAAAATTAAAATATTGTGAGTTTTACAGTCAAGAGAATAATAAGCAGTCAAGTGATGGCGATAATACATGCAATTGCTTTTCAGTACTAAAATTCATAGTTTTAAGTTCATTACTGAAGTAAATATTCATAGTTGTTTGGATTTGACTTTAAGAATGTTTTGGTCTAACTAGATGCCGTGTTTCAAAAGTTCAATTTTGCAATCTCAACCCTATTATAGTGAAAATTTAGAGAAACACTCTAAATTAAGTACTGTAGGGAGTCATCATATACACTTTGATGTACATATATAATTATAAAAAAAATACAAACCTAACATATCTGATTTTTTTTTGTTTAAAAATAATCCATGTTTGTAAATACAAAACTTTTATGCCAATTACTATTTTATAAATATCTACATAAATTTTACACCATGGATCCAGATGATGTTAAAACAATATGTTTTAGTTTTAGAGATGAACTCATTTGAGTCAATTATATTCAAGTGAGATAAGTGGGATACATAGCATCCGTAATCACACATAAATTTAAAAGTGTTCAGAGAAATAGCACTTAATGATTGTAATATATCATATTCTAGAAAATACTCTTCAGGGCTAACTTTAACCTATTCAGAGGGCTAGTACAGCACAAGTACCGGACTTGACTTTTATAATGGGACTTTTATAAGGGGCTAGGAACAGCTTAAACTGTTTAAAGGGAGTAAGAATTTCTTTTACTGCTTTGGAGTTGGAGTATCGATAATGAAATTTAGATTCGTCTTGGAGGGATGAGTAATTAAGGTATCTATGTTAAAAACGTCATTTTTTGCCAAAAATCATAATTTTTTTTATTTCTCTAATGTAAAATTTCAACTTTTTAACTTCTAAATCTGTTTTTGTTTTGTCTCTACTGCATTTTAAAGACGAGTTACCACTGTTTAAACACCAGTGACAACTGCCAAAACAAAACGGAAGTAGCGACTACGGAACAGGAAGTTGTCAATTTAAAGCCTTTTAAAGACCATTTTTTGCACAAAACTTTTAAATTTTCATGAAGATTAGTTTAAACATTTTTCTAGTATTTTTAATAATTAGCAGCTTGGTAATTAGAAAGTTTTGAAGCAAGAAATTGTGGGAAATTTTAAACATGTATTTTAATTTTTTAATAGTTAAAGTTGCTTTTATAAACTTCAAATGCGTTTTTTTTTATATGGTATTTTTAATGAAATGTGGAAACTTGAAATGTGATTTCTCGAAAATTTCTCAAAATATTTTGTTGAAAATTATTATATATGCTTTTGATAGTATTTACTAGTGAATGACCTAAAAGCTTTAAATTTGGATAATTTTTAATGATGTTACACTCATAGTTATATATAAAGGTAATGGAAATTCGTTAAAAATTCAATGTGTATGATTTTGAAAGACCAAAATTTTTTACGAAATGTAAATTAAGCAAAGATTTTATGTGATTCACTAGTCCAGTGTATTAGAAACGTGTTGCATCAAAAAATATTGAAATAATCTATTAAAAAAATTAGACCTTTTGAAAAAACCCAATTTCTTTTACTAAATTTTCTTCATTTATTAGTATTTTTATAAAAGCTTATGCAGGAATAAATTTTTTAAGTGCAATTATCTATGATAATATAAAAAATAATTCTAAAAATGTAAAAACATTAACTAGTTTCTACGTTTGAAGAAAAAAGCTCTCCGAACGTAGACGGATAACATAATTGTGTATTCAGGCCTAAATAAGAGTGCAAAGGAGTTGTGCAAAGAGCCCTTTAAAAAGGTTAAAGGAAAGGCATCTATGGTAATATATTGTAAAAGCTCTCTAATCTTTCATTTAGTATAAAGTGTATAGTTAAATTAAATAAAGGCATGCATTTCAAAGCACTTTTTCACTGACTTTCGATGGTGGAACTAACAACTACCATATGTAACATTCTGCTCTGAAGCTCTCGCTAACACACGGGAATCTCTACATTTTTGTGAATACATAAAGAGAAATTCCACTTTCTGGAACAATACAAACAATGAGTAGTGACCATTTTATAATTTAATATGCAAATGTATTTTGGGAGAGCTCATTTCTCGACGCTATCCACCACTTAATAAGTTTAATAGCTAAATATTTTTACTGAAGTAGACATAAATGTTTAGTTTGATATATTTACCAATACAAAATAAATAAACATAGTAGTTGAATATGAATAACAAAAAGATGAATAATATTTTATTTTAAATGTTTCATTCATATATTATCCCTGTTTTAACAAAATCCCAGTATATATTTCCATTTTTAAGCAGATTACCAAATAACTTGAGTTCATTATTCTTTTAAGATAAAAATCAAAACTAATCGAACATGTCATTAAGTCAAACATTTCTATTATTAAAGTTGTCTTAAATTGTCATCCGAAGTACAATTGGAATTCGGCATCTTAAGAACTGTCAATAATTTATTATGATTCAGATAATTCTTAATATTAATGCCTTTTAAGATAGTCATGGAAGATTTGGGGAATCACGTTTTGTAATATTCTAAAGAATGCGCCAGATTATTTCACCATTAATTGTGTTCATGGACAGTATGTCAAGTCCTATTTTTCTCGAGAGGCAATTTAATTAGTAAAAAACCACGTTCTAAAATCTTAAAGCACATGAAGAGGATACAAATGATTGCTTGATTTGTATGTAAGTAAACGTGATTCTTTTAAGAAAAAGAAATATTTTAAATGTGGTGTGTAGCAATGTATTTCACAATTAAAACAGGAACAGTTAATGATAAATGGATTAAGTTTTTTAATGCCCAAATTTGGATTTTATTGTCAAGATAAAACCGTTTATTATATTAGCAAAAGGTACAAAAACGGTATATTACTCGATATTATAAGTGCAGTTTTACGATAAATGTATTTACAAATTACTATAGAGAATATATTAACAAAACATTTACAGGCTTTTTTTTTACTTGGAAATGATTTAAAATAGAGCAATGGTTAAATATACAGACATAATTCGTAAAGACTATCTTTACATATTACACGAAAATTCACAGGATCAAAATATATTATACTTAATACCATAAATAAACTATTTTAAAAATACATAAAGATATCAATTTTATTTTAAAACTTCATTTCTTATCATAAGATAAATTTAAAACAATATGTAAATAACTGGAGAGCAAAACCGTTGATGACTCTAATTTCTACTAAAATCCTAAAATAAGTATTTAATCAGTATAACCACTTAAACTACAGATGTTGAAATGAAAATATTACCTATCGCTTTGTCAGTAACGAAATTTTATATTCCTCATGCTTAACTAGTTGATATCCTGATATCGAACAGTAAATTTTCTAAAAGAAATTAATAAAAATGTTTTAGAATTTATTTTATAATATATATATATATATATATATATATATGTGTGTGTGTGTGTGTGTGTGTGTGTGCCTGTGTGTGTGTGTGTGTAATCCAATGATTATAAAACTGCTGTACAAGGAGTAGGTTAATTCGCTAACAGCAATAATGAACGATGCAGTCTGGCCACATTGAAGAGAACGGAACAAGTCTAATTAAAAATTTATTTTAGAGCTGCTAAATCGGATATCTTTACTAGTCTACGACAGACAAAAGAAAGACTCAAAAATACCTTTGCTTGATGAACAGAGGTGCACCCAAGAGCGAAGACAGAAAGAATGTTTCCAAAGTAGAAGAAACTTACTCACCGAATTAAGTGTTAAGTGGAAAAAATTGCCGGCGACAGCTGGAAAACGTGTTGAATAAACCGAGAATTTGCATCTATAGAATAGAAAACTTTGGGAATCGTATCGAAAGAAATTTAAGTTGAAGGCACACCTTTGATTAAGACATTTAGAGGCTGGGAAAAAGATTTTAAGGAATCAAATTGGGAGAGAGGGGGATTTAAGGAAATATTAAAGTTAAATAATTTTGATATTATATATATATATATATATATATATATATATATATATATATATATATATATATATATATATACACCCAAACGTAGTAACGGAAAGTATATATCAATATATTAGTCTATTGTATTTGGAATACTACTGTCAGTCTTGTTGCAACACCATGACTAATTAGATCGTCAACTACTAGTTAAAGCGTATTTCAAATGGCTACAAACATTCAATCTGTTAAAGTAATTCAAACCTAAGGAATCTAGTATGGAAGTGCCTTAACCGATACATTTTCAGAAAACATGTTTATGCTATTATTGAATACATAAAGAGATACTAGTGATTTTCTAGAACATTATCTAACCCAGATAATTATTGCATTTGTGGTGATAAATCTTAAATGAACAATCGGTTTATTCAAATAACGCTTATTAATAATGAATTGTACATGATTTTCGATGCATACATAAATATTTTTAATTATTGTGTTATTGGTAAATCTTTAATAATTTGGGCTCTGAGGAAAACACCAGACGGAATTCGATTTAGTCTTTATAACTGCGTATATTTTCAGTTATCGTGTTTACATAAATACTGGTTGTAGAATAAATACACACGAAACGTTTTTTCAAAATGTATTTTTGAATTCACAAGGGAATGTGACACGTTTATTAAAATGTCGATGTCCAATTTTTCAATGATTTCAGTTCTCCTTTCTAAAAGTACAGCGTAGTTAAAAATGATCTTAAGTGACTATAAAATTGTTAATTTAGAAACTATTTAATTTTTAAGCTACGTTAACACCAAAAGTGTAGCAAACGTACCTAACTCAATGGAGATCCTGTGCATATTTCAAATGTAAGTTCAAATGATATACTATATTTTTGGTTTAAAATTTACTTTCTGGGATACTTACTTTCAGGAATAAGAAAACAAGTTCCATTTTCTCCCTCTTTTCACGATGTTTACTTCAAATATAATTTTTGCGATTTTCAAAAGTAAGAGTTTTGCACTCTCTAGAAACGTTCTAATTTAAATATATATTACAAATTTGACTTACAGTTGGATACTTTTAAACTTATTTTTATTAAATACTAGAAAATATTGCATAAAAGTATTATTGAATATTCCTCAGAATTTGAAACGAAATTCTAGTTTATAATATTATATCCTACCTTTGAACCTACCGTCTGCACAGCGCTTTGCTACTTAGACTGGCTCAGCATTCGGTTAAAGTCTAATAGTAGATGATATCGATTTATTATATTTCATTATATTAACAAGCAAAAAATAAAATCTATTTACCTTCGATATGCTAATAAAATATGATTTAAACTGTAAGGATTTATTTTATTGCTTACAAAGAATAACGTTTATAAAAAGAGAGAGAAGGCATTAACAAAGTGAAAGTATTTGGTTTTCTGAAGTAAATAATGCCTTTTGATAAAGTATTTATCTTTCACTAAATAAGATATCCAAGATATTCTATCCCTAACGAGATAAATTTCAATAGCTAAAAAGATTGCTAAAGGTTATTCAAAGGTTATACTGAAAGATCTTTTCAGACGGCTTAGATTAAACTACAGCATGCACAAATATTTTCCTTTATACAAGTAATGAAATCTTTCTATAAATGAAAAGGAAATGTATTAGGTTTTATTAAGGTTGACTTAAATATTGTTAACATATGTAATACGTTATTCAGTTGCTTCCATTGCTGTCTTTTATGTTTAAATAAACTCTTTTCAAAAAGGTCTTTCATCTCTACTTGGATGAGGTTTATTTCAAAAGTCGTTTCCTTTTTTTCTCTCAGTAATATTCTACGTGCACTACAAATAAAAGAAAAATTTTATGATTTGATATTTGCATGTATTTCTGTTAAACAAGCTTCTTAAAGTGATCTATGCTTATAACTGAATTATTATTACAAAGAGATAAAATTTTGTAATCTTTGTATTTCGTTATTTCATTATTAATTTCATCTGTTATTGAGCAAATTTTGATTTTATTTTTATGCAAATGGGATTCCAGTTTACAAAAGAGACTGCTGACTGGAAAGTGCAGTTAATATTAAGAATCAAAATTTTGTAGGAAGGTTTAAAAAATGCAATGATACAAAATGGATAATTTTAGAGAATTAGAATTTGTGCTTGTAATTTTTCTGTTAATTGATGATTTCTTGAATAGACAACAACATTTGGAGGCCTTTGTCTTACTTCCTTGTCTATTATTCTAAATTACAGTTTTATATTCATTATAATTATTTGTTTATAAGTTTTGAAATGCAATATCTTATCATACAAATATCCAGTTTACACATTTAAGAGGTAATACACTGCATAATAAAATCGAAATATACCATAGTGAGTTTCGATTGCATGGTAATTTGACCATTACTAGAAGCTTTTACTTTTCGAACTTGATTATCTATTAATTTTAACACGATAACTATTTCTTAAAGGAAGTTTTTTTAGATTTCTAAACAATTTGTATTTTATTTATTAAATTGAAATTCTGTTATTTCAAGTAAGTACATTTGCCTGCCTAGACTTAGTTGGAAACCGAAAATTGATGTAGATAGGAAAAGTAACGACTCGTGCCAAGGTTGAGTATAAAAATTTTCAAATTAAAACGCATTAGAGTGCTAACAAAAGGCTAAAATCCCTTATAAATGTGATGAATAAGAGACAAAGAGTCAGTGTTTATATTAGAAACATACATTGAAGTCTCTAAAGATATGTGAGACCACTCTTCACTTGAGGCATACATGTTTACATGCAGAGATATTAAATTTTATGTAAATAAGCTGAATAAAATTTATAATAAGTTGAAAGAGCAGAATTACTTTATTCATTCGTGATTTTAAGATCTTTGATGAATGTAAATTTATATGTTTATTATTTTATTTTATTTTTTAATTATAAAATTTTGCTAATAAATTCTAATAATTGAAGGGTATATGTTAACAAATATGTATTTTAATTTCTGAGACAAGATTTTAATTAATATTTGTCAATTTAAGCATTTATACATTTTTAACCCATTAACCCCCAAATTATTTTATTTTGACGCACTGACATATAATTCATAAATTGGGTGTCTTTTACCATCAACATGAATATTATTATCGAATTTTATCAATACGTACCTTAGTTTTTTTTAAAAAATGGTGATCTAAAAATAGATCACTGGGCATTCGGAGGATATATTTTAGCAAATACACAACAATCATTAGTACTTCAATAACGTGGTAAAATCGAACCAAATAGATAAAAACTAATGCATTTTCTTTTAAAAAACTTTTATTTATGCAGAATTTCATAATATTACAGAATGTACTTAGTAAAGTTTAATTATTTTAAAATAATAAAATTTCAATGTTTCTACAGTTTAGTGTGGAATTTGAAGAAACACTTCTTGCATAAAGTTTCATCGCACTTCACACAATATGTTAGGGAACTTCCTTGGCACCCTACAAGTCGACAGCGTAATTTGCCCTTTCTTTGTCCCATATTGTGATCCCTTTTATAAAAGCGAACATCATGACTGAGATTAGCTTTTGAGGATGAAGGAAAACTGTAAGGTCTACCTTTCAAACCTTTTTTTCCGATTCCCAAATTTAAATATTTTACAGCAACAGCTCTTCGAAAATCTTACATGGGCATAGAATCACCTTTATGAATATTTCTGTGCAGAATACTTGCATTAACTACAGCCATATCAATTATTCGAGTGAATAGACACCAGTACCATATTTTACCTCTTATTCTCTCCAAAAGAGTTTTATCTTGATTTGTCATTCTTACGTTCATCTGCTTTTGAAATGTCTTAGAAATGAATATATGACTTTATTTTTAGGTAAGCATTTCTATTAAAAGAGTCCTGTACAAGACCTATCACTAAATCTTCTACATCACTCTAATAATATCTTTCACTTAAAAGAGTAAGATAGCCAAAATATATCAAAAACCCTATAAATATCTTCATATCTTCTTTAGTGATAATTAAATCATGGTCGTTTTTGACATTTTTAGCATTGAAAATAGTCTCATCCACAATTACGTTATATACTTCATCAGAAAAAAGTTTTTCAAAGCAATGATGCAAGATGCATTTGCAAGATCATTTTCCATTGCCAAAATATTATTCTTATACGTTTCCCCTAATTCCGACCATTTGGCATAATTCGGGGTTTTTTTCCAAACAATTTTTGTCTTTTCTGTTTTTAATAATTTAGGCTTCCTCTCAAACGTTGAAGGTAAATCTATTTAATCACACTCATATTTTGATATTACTTCTATTTTACCAACAATATCATTTAGAAATGGAGCATGTAACTTATTATCTTTT
Organism: Pardosa pseudoannulata; assembly: GCA_032207245.1. Lineage (NCBI taxonomy): Eukaryota > Metazoa > Arthropoda > Arachnida > Araneae > Lycosidae > Pardosa > Pardosa pseudoannulata. The sequence goes on from CM063505.1 coordinate 191,985,983, forward strand.
TCTCTTCATCTGTCAGATCATCTACATCAGTGGATATGGCAATAATATCCTCTTTAATTTGTTCAGAAAACAGATAATCAACTGCATCCTGAAAGCTATTAAATACTTTTCAACTCATATTTTCATCTAAAGGTGAAAAAACGTAATATTACCAGGGTCAGGAAAAAAACGCCCGAAAGCCCAGTGATCTATTTCTAGATCAGCAGTATTTTGACACTAATTTTTACTATTTATATTTGTTTTAAGATAACATCGGTTTATATTCTGATAGCTACATCTATGAAGATATTAAATCGCCAAAAAAAATTTAACTTTCGCTTATTACTTAGCTGTTTTCAGTGTTTATGCTAAGAAACGTAGAAAAACGGCGGAACGAAAGGGCGATACAAAATTTCTCTTATCGCTTTAGATCAATGATATAAACAAAACAAGAAAACCACTTGTTGTTAAACAGGTGCATGCCTTGTCTTGCCCCCTGTGCAGTATAGAATGTGTGTGGGGGGAGGGGGTTTAAGGTAATCTAAAAGTGAGTTTACCAAGCTATGTTTAGCGATCTAAAAATAGATCACTGTGAGCTAATGGGTTAAGTTTATTTTTAATATACAGATTGAATAGATAGATTACATGTTTAAAAAGTGTTCCTTTGGTCATGCATGTAACAAAATCATGTTAATTATTTTATGTATTATGTATTCATCTTTTTTTATTTAAATTTTCAAATATAAATTCTATTTGTCATTGGGGTGTAAGAGAGTTATGTATATTAAATGGTCACAGCCTCGGATAATAAAGTGTTTTCCCTCCCTCTTTGCCATTTATTTAGTCATAAACCATTGATTGCTTTGGGTAATGGATTGTTGATGTTTAGGTTTATGTGGAAAATTAAATGTAAAAACAATAACACTCCCACCATGTTTGAGAAGAGTATTCTTAACTATAAAAGTGATAGAAAAGAACTAGAGTCGTGAAAAATATTAAAGGGTTATAAATCGAACAATGAGGGTGAATATCTGAAGACCAAATACTTTAACCAACTTTACATTGTTTTTTTATTTTCAAATAATGTAACTTATTTGCATAGTATTTATGCAAGAATAATGAAACTAATGATTACAATTATGTCAAATTTCGAAAAAATCAAAGTCATTTTAATACCATGATTACATTTTTACTTGAAGTTATTCTTCATATACAAAAAGCTCAGATATTTTAAAATGAAATCTAAAATGCTAAAAATTGTTTTGCTATCAAAAATGTTAAAATGCTAAAAATGATCTAAAATTTTAGAACTTATATACAAGTAATTTAAATTTTGAATAATTGACATTTGTCTTGCAAATTGTGAACCTACAGTTTATATATATATATATATATATATATATATATATATATATATATATATATATATATATATATATATATATATATATATATATATGTGTGTGTGTGTGTGTGTGTGTATGCGTGTATATACGCATATATATATATATATATATATATATATATATATATATATACACACACACACACATATATATATATATATATATATATATATATATATATATATATATATATAATCTAGAAAACTAATAACTGCCGGTCAAAATAAAATATTGTAGCCCCTCTTGATTTTACTTACTGTAGCTACCGCACAACAAGAAACCCAATCAGCTAGCTGTAATAAAGTAAGATACAGTCGGGTCACATTGAAGAGAACGGCACACAAGTCCTATTTTATTTAAGATATGTTAGAAAAAGACATATTCACTATTCAGTGCAGACGAGAGAATGTACAAGAAAACACGTGCTGGAACAGAGTTGAAACCCCATAGCTAGACAAAGATGAAATACTTCTCACAGAATTGGAAACTTAGTCAGTGAATTCAACTGCTAGAACAGGGGAAAAACTGAGTCATTTGCCAGCGATAGCTAGGAAATGCGGTAAGTGGACAGAAAATTTTTACCTATTGCATGAATGCTTTTGAAGTGAAATTAGGCAGAGGGAGGAAAACAATTGCTTCGACGTTAGTAGTGGTAAAAGATGTGGGCACATCATTAGAGGAAGAGACCAGCATTATTGTGAAACATGCAGTGCACTTGGTATTGCCCGATATTTAGACATGCCTTGCGACAACGGTTAATTTCTTTTTCGTGCCTGTTGGGAACAACGGATTTAGAGCTTATTCTATAGCTCATTTTCAGAATTTTCAAGCTGTGTTTTATTGACTTACACAAAAATTGCTCTACAAATATAGCTATCATTATGCACATTTTATTTTGATTGCATTCGTGCATGCACAGTGAAGCTTTATTTAGTAAACCTGCTATTTTTTAATTTCAATTACAGGGTATTGTGTACAGGGTAATTTTCCCACGAGTATACGTGCTATTCACATACCAATGAACATAGATTATTACAAGAAGCATCCTAGTCATGTACTAAAGTTTCAACTTTTTTCATACATGAGGTTTTACCGGGTTATCCAAAACATATTTGCTTTTCTTCAATTTGTTCATGACTTCCTATGGGGCTTGGGGAAAATTTCTTAGCTAAAATATATGACATCTAACATCCTGTTTACACGCCTGAGGTTTCAGGGTGATTCCTCGTGTATTTTTCTAGATATTTAATAAAATGTCTAAAATCACACGTAACCGGTCATCATTAGAAATATAGTGTATCTAAGAAACTTTATATTTTATTTTATCTAAATTTTAATTAAGCACCTCGCAAGCTCTCAGAATACGTTAAAATTCTTTCTTTGTGCGAACAGCATTTATGTAGCGTATGTTAACATATCAATACCGCCATAAATAATGCTGCAGCACCGAATGTGATAGGATCAGCGGTGCTTGCATTTTTCGCAGCT
>CM063505.1:191996355-192031355 GCA_032207245.1 Pardosa pseudoannulata
ACAAACCTAATATTATATTAACTGTTATGGAGCTGTTTCAATCATAAAGTTTAATTAATCACTTTAAATTATTTCTTAAAATAAAACTTCATAAAATTTTAACTAAAAATAAGTCATTTTAAATCAGCTTTACACCTTGAACAGGAAACGACTGATTTCTAGAACCCTTTTTTAACATTTAAAAATTAATTTTTTTTTAACCCTCGGTGGCAAACAGCCTTCCCTAAGGATTAGGCTTTCAAATGTTTACCACGAAACAGTTCACTCCGCAACAGTAGAACAAAAAAAAAAAAAAAAAAAAAAAAAAAAAAAAAAGAAAAAAAATTTAAAAAAAAAATTGAGAGAATATAGTCGTGAATTATCATTTAAAAAAAGCCCATAGTTTAAATAACTAAAACGAAACCCTGGAAGAAGGTAACATTATGCTTGCCGTTGATATTAAGAAAAAAGAAAAAAAGGTTAAAACTAGCGAAAGAAGATTAAAAATAAACCAAAACTAGAACGAATCCCTAGTTAGGTGATGTTAAATGGTTTACAAGATAAAATTAGGGACAGGATACTTTTACATAATTAACTTAGAGAGGGGGGGGTCTCCAAGCATGGGTCCAGCCCCGAAAGTGATTAAAAATTAATTAAAATTATGTTTAATTGCATTTGATAGGTATTAGATCTTGATATACAAGAATTTTCTTAATATAAATTATTTGGTACTCTGCAATGCCGTTAATATATTCCGCACATTTCTAAACAAATTATTTTAACAGAAATATGAAATATTTAATTACAAAATGTTTCAAAAATGTTTATTTAAAGAAAGTCTATTTATAGACATGGTTGCTCATTTCAACAATTTTTCTAATACATGATCAAACACTAATGGGAATAATGTAATACATTAATGCTATTAGAGGAAAAATATGAGAATAAATGCTAACTAAAAACTCCTGAAATATTGGAAAACATGTTAAAGGAACTAGCTTAATGTAACGGAGATACTGAGAATCATTTACGCTGGAAACCATGGACTTTGTAATTAAAAGCCGTACATTGCTGCTAATCTGCTACAATTATTTTTTTGTTACTGAACTGTAGTTCTTTTCAGTTGAGCATGGAGTTAATGATTTTGCTTCGCCTTATTGGGATGCTTAATTACGTAAGCTAATGGTATGCTGTTGGGGATAATTTTAGCGTATATTATTATAGAGCAGTCTTTTATTTGGACATTAAATGTGAGCAGGTTTTTAAACACTAGAGTTGATTTATACAAAGAAAGAGCAATGTAATAAAAATTAAACATATTCCAACATGGAAAAAATCAATATCAAATCTTTATTACTTATTTTCATACCAATTGTCCAATTTCACATGGCATAAGCTATAAAGATAATGGTAGAAATATGTACGTAAAAATAGCTAATACTATTCAAACGCTTAGATTACAAAATAAGTTATTTAAATGTAATAGTATATTACAAAATAAGTAATTTAAATTTATAGATTTTTAAAAGACACGTAACCCTTAAAGGTCTTCCATACTTGATAACTTTTAGTTAAGTTGCCAAAATTTTTGTATATTTCTTTAGATCTTTCTGTTTAACCCCTATGTAATAATTGCCTAAGTTGTCTGTCCGCGAATTTCTGAAGCGGTTGTACCTGGAATGCATACAGGTATCCATATTGGATTTTTCCATGAGTTAGGGTTAGCAAAATTGAAAGCTAGTTCGAAATCCATCCCCACCCCCTTTTCGAGAGTTTAATGCTATTAGTTCAAGCCTTATCCTTCCTCTTATTCTATACGAAATTCATTCTTCATAGGATGGCAAATTTCCGGACTGTTTCTACTTGACTACCTGAATTCATATACTCTAATTAGTTCGCTCACAACGTGCAGGCGTTGTACGTTTGGTAGAAAGTCCGCAAACTTGTTCGTCGTGCTTCACGGGTTGACGGTTTTATCCCCGAGGCAGCCAAGTCAATTTAATGTCTAATAAATTTAATATTTTCTGCTTTTTCTTTTAAATTCTTATTCCGAAAGTTGTTTTATTATTTTTAAAATAAATTTTTACTATTTTTAAACTTTTTACAATTTTTATTTTATTAAATTCACCTATTGCTTGACGGATGCCCCTGGCCACATAAGCATTTCATGTTGTGTATTCTTATATTTTCTTCTCCTAATGTAATTATAGCCTAAGTTATCTGTCCTCGGAAATATGAAGCTTTTGGACCTGGAATGGACAGAGCATCCAGATTGGATTTTTATGATTTAGGATTTGCAAAATTCAAAGCGAGTAAAGTTTATCTTTTCCTAAACTATAGATACGATTCTGAAGTAAATTGGAATGAATAAGCTTCGAACCAATTATAAAACTACATGGCCCTAGCTGACAATTTAGTAAATTTCTAAATAAAAAGGAGATACATACTAGCGGAGACAGATTTTTCTAAATATTTTCCAACAGATGTCGACCCAGGTGTTACGTGTCTTGTAGATAGAACTTCATGCTAGCTGACCCTTCAGTTTGTACTGTCCCTATGATGAAGTGGGAACCCGTCCTTCAACGTTATCTTAATAAAGGTCTTTAGCTGAAACGGTATCATTTTTATGGACATGACTGCAACCCCCCATCGAGAAATCCGTCTCATTACATATATACATACATACATATATATATATATATATATATATACATTTATATATATATATATATATATATATATATATATATATGTATATATATGTATATATATAATACACATATATATATATATATATATATATATATATATATATATATATATATATATATATATATATATATATATATATATATATATATATATATATATATATATATATATATATATATATATATATATATATATATATATATATGTATATATATATAATATATATATATGTATATATATGTATATATATATATATATATGTATATATATATATATGTATATATATATATATATATATATATATATATATATATATATATATATATATATATATATATATATATATATATATATATATATATATATATATATATATATATATATATATATATATATATATATATATATATATATATATATATATATATATATATATATATATATTAATAAATCTTAGTGAAAAACATTACTTAGTGAAGAAAACAGTTATTCTACACATTATATAGGTAGTATGCAGATTGACTGGGTAATAATTTAAAGAACGTTAAAGAAATTTGTTCCATTTCTCAAATGAAACAAGTGATATGATACATTTATATTAATCACATATTCACATTAATCATACATTTATATCCCTATCGTCTAGAAATGTAAATATAATGTCACAAAAATATACTCAGTGTATTAAAAAAGCTTAAAAAGCATATGCTTGAGCTACACGTTATTTTAGGCATCAATTATACCATGTGAAAACGAACGTTGTTTATTCTTTTTAAACATTGTCTGTATTCCATTGATCTTCGGGACAAAATATTTGCTGAAATGTATGACATCAAACAATATCTTTCTTCAGTTTCAATGTTTCAGTATAAATCATCAAGCATTTTTCTGGATATTTGCAAAAATAAAAATTTATCAAAATTATTTATGCTCATTTATATATTTATAAACATTTTGGGGAAAATATAAATTACTCTTCTTTACACATTAGATAAAGTAAAACTAAAAATATAATAATATGCAAGTATTAAATATATTCTTCTTGATTAAGCAGTGAATATTCATCTTAAAAATGCTTATATAGTATCAAAATAGAGACAATTTTCCATTCAAATCACAATCTGTTGTTTTGACTGTAGTTTGACAAATTCCCTTACAATGACGTTGCATTGATTTGAAATACATGAATGTTATAAACGAAAAACTTACTGGAAGTGTCTTCATTCTACCAATAATTTTATAAAGTTATTATTGAAGTTTTAAATGAATAATTGTATCCTTAAATTATTTACAAAAAAACTGGTAGTTTTAAATGAATAATTGTACCATAAAATATTTACAAAAAAACTGGTAGTTTCAAAATTTTATATTATAACCTACAGATTAGATAAACCTCCCTATTCTTCTATATATAATATGTTCAGAAGAGGAAGAATAATTCCTTATAAAACTAATTTTCATTTGATACTATTCATACCACTAATATATAATCAAAAACGTCAAATCAAAATCAAAATCAGTTTACATATATAAAAATGTAAGAATAACTTAGAAAAAAACAGTATATATATATATATATATATATATATATATATATATATATATATATATATATATATATATATATATATATATATATATATATATATATATATATATATATATATATATATGACGTAATCTAGTGTTTATTTCATTTATTCATTTATTCGTAGCGGAGCCAAACGTGAAAAGTGTTGATAGTACCATTTCAAAACAATAACTGATTCTTCAACTTCCTGTGAAATATCTTTGCGCTTGCCCGCTTTACTTCAAAAGGTATCGAAAGTGTGGGTCTTTTTCTTTTGTTTTATTATTATCAAAAAGTTCAATTTTAAAATCGTTTATATCATGTATTTCACAACTACTCCTTTTTTAGGCCTGGCCTATATATATGTGTACATATATATATATATATATATATATATATATATATATATATAGTATATATATATATATATATAACTCTTGTTGTCAGCGCTCTTGGGTGTACTTGTGTCAGAGCAGAGTGAACTCTGTGGCTTTTGATTGTATATTTTCCAGAAGGATAGATGTGCTGTGTTGCCGCTCTGAAATAAAGTTTTAAAATTAGACTTCTGAGTTCTCTTAAATATGAAGCCCGACTGCATTCTCATTATTTATAGCTGTTGAGCTTTCTCCTTGTGAAGGAGTGTTATAAAAAATGGATTACACACACACATATATATATATATATATATATATATATATATATATATATATATATATATGTATATATATATATATATATATATGTATATATATATATATATATGTATGTATATATGGATGTATATATATATATATATGTATATGTATATATGTATATGTATATATATATATATATATATATATGTATATATATATATATATATATATATATATATATATATATATATATATATATATATATATATATATATATATATATACTGTGAGATATTTTTCTATTTAAGTAAATCTACTAAATTAAAACTACAGGCATTATATATATATATATATATATATATATATATATATATATATATATATATATATATATATATATATATATATGAATGTTATAAATAATTATATATGTATAAATATCTATAAAATACACATAACTGTATGCATTCACAAAGTAATCTATGGATACACATATATTAAATATTTTACTCCCTGAAAATAATATGAGAGGAACATTTAATTTAGTTTACATATCGTCCTTTTACACGCTTTCATTAACTATTTAATTATTATCATCAAAGAATTTCCTGAAACTAATAGGGATTATTTGCGGTCTCCCTTTAAAAAATTGATTATAGTCGTAGTTAATTAGCCTGTCTTACTTTTTACACGCTTTTAAATTTCTCACTGTCCCATTTTTCCACAATGAACGGAAAATTGAAATATGATATTTTATTCTTAAACAATTATTTTTTTTTTGGTTATCTCCAACAGTTCATTCATTAAGAATAATTTTTATATGATACATCTCAGATCACTATTTATTGTATGCAAACAACAAATACTGTAATACATGTTTTAAATAAATTATTTCTATGAAGGTAATTTTGTAATTATGTGAGCAGTATGTAAAATATTTTTTAAGTTTTAGAAAACTTATTATATTCAATATTTATATTAATTGCTTAATATAATGTTTTGGAGGCCAAGAAGATGTAGAAGTTTTTAAACATTAAATTGTTATAATACTTGAAAAAAGTAAATATATGTTGCAATGTTGAAAATTTTAAATAGTTAGAAATATACACTCGTGTGCAAAACTTAAGCAACAGGTTTTGCCATAACTCCATTAGAAATCATCTGAGAGACATGAAATTTAGAAATGAGGGGGAGAATTATGTACTTAAAGGATGACGAAAGCATCGGAGCTGAAAAAGGAATACAACACATAAGGTATGGAATCAAACTGAACAAACTTAATTGAACGCATAGTATCGTGATTCATGATTATTTGTCCAAGAGGAAGAGCAACAAGCAGATGTTCCATAATATGTGATATGCCCTACCCTAAATTCAATGGTTGCTTCGCACCGTCTCCGTCTACTCAGAACCAGCTGGTCCAACATTTCTTGCGATAGGAGTGTCCAATCCGCAAACAGCATGTGTTTGGGTTGTTCGGTGTTCTCCGGAGGATGTAAGCGTGCTGCAATGCATCTCTCCAAAGCACCCCACACCTGTTCGATGGGATTTAAATCAGGGGAGTACGCCGGCCAATCCATTCGAGTGATATTACTTGCAAAACTCTTGCTTGTGATTATAATGGGGTAAATGTGATCCATCCTGGGGTTTTAGGTATAAGTATTAAGTACAAAAAAAGAATAGGGTTTAATGTATCTTATTTTTATATTATATCTTTGATATAAAATTAGGAAAAGTCAGGAAAGTTGTTATTAGAAACTTTTCGGAAAAATTTGAATAAAAATTGTATTTTTAGTAAAATGGCACACATGTTTAGTGTTAAGGCCATAAACTTGGAGAGGTATAGCCAGCTGGAAAATTCTTTCAATATATATTGTAGAAAAGTTGCAGAGTTTATGTTAGTTATGCCATACTCGTGTTGTTTATTTGTTTTACAGTCCTGAGTATTTAAGTATGGTTTTGAATTATTTTGCCATTATGACATGTTACTACATTTATAGGAGGAAATAAAATATTTATAAAATTTATAGGATACTGTTTCTTCGGATGAATCAATTTTTATAGAAGACGATGATAAATTACATGATAAGGAATATGAAATCAATCATGATTCGTCAAATGAAATAATATCGTATTAAGAAATTAAAAATGCGAATTAATGAAAAAATAAACATTTTTTAGTAAAAAAACTTATTAAAAAATAAAATGAAGAAAAATACATATCTTGTGTGACGGTTTCTTATCAAAATATCATTGAAAATTGCCCATGCAGTTCAGACGTTTATAAAAGTGTTTCTGTCTCATTGGAAGCTTTGAATCTAATATTATCTGTATGATTCAGAATTCAGTAAAATATGCTGACAGTTATATTAATTCGTTTAAATAACGATTTTCTCGAGAAAGTCGCGAAAATTCTAATGAAGTAATGAAAGCATTATAAAGAGATATATGTGGAACAAATGGTAAGAATTTGTAGAAAATGTAATTTAATAAATTTTAAATATACTTTTATAAGTATGCTTTTCTTTCTTTTTTTATTTTAGTATATTGAATTACGCTAACAAATGGGCAAATAAATAACTATAGATATGGGATATTCTGCGCGTGTCAACTCATTCGTTTTTGTAATGCTGGGTTATTCGTAAAACGAGAAATATTTAAATAAAATTAGTTTAAAATTACTTAATATGTACAGAAAAATGATAGATAAAAGAAATTTTAAAAGTTCTTTGAAAATATTGTAAATTGAAAATAAAAATATTAAAATTTATCTCAGTTCACTTACAATATACAGGAACTAAAATATATTTAAAAAAAAACACAACATTTTGGCAGAATTAGTACTCACTTTTCTTATCAAACATCAAACGATAACGATAACTTGTTTTTAGACAAATTCAATAATGGAAATAGAGAGGCCACATAATTAAGTGGTTTTGGGGCATTCTCTAATTAATGTATTTTGTACTAACTTTGAACTTCAGAATTCAAATGACTAACTACCTTTCTCAGATTATTTCCTATGATTTGGTATTTTTGAAGTTCTATATTCAGCAGATAGAAGATTGACTTACATAAATATCATGATATTTAAAAATATAGTAGACAGCAGTTGCTTTTAGTAACTGGAAGTATCAGGTAGACTGCTAGTTCCAGTTTCCAGAAGTAACCCAAGAGTATATAGAAAATATAATTTTTCTATATCATATGCTTTGAAAACCTTAACTCAATGTACAAGTGTTATCATTTTTAAATAGGCATGAACACTCAGAAATCACAAAATGACTCTTCCGGACTCAAGATCAATCAAAACCTCCATATCAAATTTTTGGACATTTGAAAAAAATTCCCTATATTACATATAAGTTAAATAAATATTAAAATTTGTATTTTTTTATAAACTTTTATTGTTCATTATTCTTTATTACACACATAAAAGTTATTTCTTCGTTTCACTGTAGAAAGCTGAAGCGCGGTAGCTCAGTCGGCAAAGTAACCATCTCTTAACTGCGAGGTTGCGGGTTCCGATCCCGAGCAGGCCTAATATCAGCTGTTTTCGTTAAAGGTGACTGGGTCGCGAAAATTATTTTTGTTCTAAGAATGTCCTCTAAATTCTCAATTAATATCTCTAGAGGAGGCAGGCCAAGTCTATGGGCATTCTGCTTGGTACCTGTTTCAAATTTACGAGGATAGGATCCACATGAGCAAAGTCGTTCTTTTACCTTAAAGATGCTCATTAAAACGAAAGGAGCACCCCCTTTGCCTTAATACGAGTAGCTATGGCTCGTGCTTAGTTTGTACAAGTGGCATCAATAACAACAACTCTAGAAAGATATTATTATTGCTTATTGGACTTATATAATGCGAACAATAAGCTATTGACAACTGACAATAATTTTAATCTGAAAAAAATCATTTTTAAAAACTAAAACTTATGTATTACATGAATTTCTTTATTTTCAAATATACAGGACACATAATAGCAATCTGAAATTAATGTAGCATATTTAGTTTTATTAAAAATTCTCTTCTAAATTTTGTAATAAATTGAGAAAAAACATCAAAATATATCTTTAAAGGTTATTATAAGGAAGTACAACTATGCACCAATAAAAATAAAATAAAAAAATTGTACACTTCTTAAAATTTCTAGGTTAATATAAAAGTGTATAAAAACCTCATTATTTTGAGAAAGATATGAATTCACATATTTGTTAAAATTCAGTAATTTTGAATGTTTTCGTGTTTCCTTTAATAACATCAAATGATTTATTGTCGTCGTATTTCAATTCTTTGAATAAAATTTGGTATATTCCTTTTAATAATGCATTATTCCTGATGTAAAATCTGTTTTGATAAACGATTTTTAAGTTTCGGAATCCCATCTGATAAATCTTATTTGCGGCTATATATCTAAGAGCAATATTGAACAAAAATTCCTTTGAAAACTCAGTTCTGTCATTCAAATAAGGAAAGGAGGAAAATCACTCCCCAATAAAATTTCTGGCATCCATTTGCATATGGTATGCTGATCAAGTTACTTTATATGCTGAATTTGCATTAGTATTCAGCCTTATGCATCCTCGGAGCTATTGAAATGACACAGGACCGAATTACATGTGACATTAAACTCTGAGTTAGAGACAAAGACATTTTTATGGCTATGTATTTTCATTATAGGTTAGTCGCCCGATAAACTTCGTTTTATGCTGCTCTGAAATGGAAAGCCTAAATTGAGTTTCTCTGAAATATGAACGCAAAGGAAATGCATTTGGTACTCGTGTAAACCTATTTCACAATCAAAGGAAGGTTTAAAAGTTTATGTAGCAAATGAGAAATTCCATTTGCTTTCAGATCAGAGAAACGGTAGTAACAAATATATTTGTGTTTTTGGTACTCACTCGATTGAATTTAAGTTTTCCTGAAAAGAATTTGAGAGTTTGTGATATGAAGGTAACAATAAAAACAAATAAATTTTAGCTATCTATTAATTTAATGTTTTGCATGTTCTACATTTATAACATTATTTTTTCTTGTTTAGCAATACAATCACGTTTAATTTGATATTTATACGAAAATCAGTCGGTTGTTAAAATTTATAATTCTAATTATTTATTCTTTTATGTATGTGACAAAAACTTATTAATTTAGAATTAATAGCAGTATTATGGTGTTATGTTTCATATACCTACTGTTACGAATATATTTATGTGACATTTCGCTTATGTGAATTTCAGTGTTACCCTTAATATTGCATACCAATAAGGTTGTTTATTAGTAGTTTTAGAAGTGTTGTGTATCTCTCAACACTTATTTACATCAGTAGTTATAGAATTGTATCTACACATTATTACACAATAATAAGTAGTTCAAAATTGGACCTCGAGATTGATCGTAGAGAAGTTTTGTTCTTTCCATAGTCTGAAAATATCATTTTTGGAATTATGTGAAATACTGTGTTTGTCTGTATGTGATCCTGGTAACTCAAGTAGGTTTACACTTAGAGAAACTAAAATTGGAATGCATATTTCAGAGAAAAATTATTGTTTTTAATAAAATTTTGGATTTTTTACTGTTACTAAAAGTTGAGAATAAAACCATTTTTCAAGTGAAATGAAGTGATGCTGCCCAAATGTAAAATAAAAACGACGTTGCTACTTAGTTAGCCTGACTGTAATCGTTCGTGTCGGAATAAAGAATTTTGTTACTTGGCACAAGCAATGATGTTCCTTGACTCTGTCAGAACTCTTACAGCATTTTTTACACTAAATGGTTACTTAAGGTTACTAACTCTTTAAATCTGATTTTATCTATGTATATTTGTCTATTTTCTTAGGAACAACAGGGTGCGAAATGATTCGGAAAGCATCTAAATATAGAAAATCATTCGAGCAAATCATTTTGGCTCTTTACAATCCAAAATTTTAGTTATTTCACTAGAAATTTTTAAAAATTTCGTTTAATTATAAAAAAACATACATTTATATACTTGAGTTAAGACCTTAGGCCAAGGGTATACATAAATTTTCTTCGAAATTTGGTAATATCCGTGATCGCTAGTTCTTCAAAACTGTTGTTTATAGGAAGTTTTTGAGCTCATATATTTCTTATATTAACTGCGTATTATATCATAATGGGTGGCAGGTTTAAAAATAAAAATAAAATCACAATCACACAACGTAACACATTCGAATCGTAGAACCAGGAATGTTGAGAAACTAAAGAAAATGAGACTCAAGATACGAGGCGCATCCAGAAAGTAAGTTTCTCCATTTAAAAGAAAAAAAGAACTCACACTTTCAAGAACATATATATTGGCAACAAGTACAGCAATGTTTAAGCTATTTATCAATATAGCCGCCACCAGAAATGATACACTTGTCGTATTGTGGGATCAACTTTTGTATACCTCTGTCGTAGAACTCTGCCGCCTATGAATGGAACCAGCCTTCCTGTCCCAGAACACCGTGCAATCCCTTTATGTACCAACAGCGTCTGTTTGAATTTGGTTCTGACCGAAGATCCACTATGATGCCAATACATTGATTGCTGCTTTCTTTCCGTGGTAAAGTTAGAAATCTAAGTCTCATTTCCCGTGAAGATTATGTAGAGGGACTCGTCGTAGTTGTCGTTATACCGTAGCAGAATTGTTAGTGTTAATCCTAAGCATTGAATTTTGTGTTCGGGTGTCAGTTTTGGCTCATAGACCTGACAGAGATGACGATGAATTTAAATTAGCTGAATGTTTTGTGTATTCAAGATCACAGCTCGAACCTTGCAGGCTGTGGGAGAAGAAATTAGACTTTACATTTCGGACCACTGCTACCTCGCTACTGGCACGAATCGGGACTTGTCCAGCTGTCATATGATTAATAATTCATAGACCTGCTACCCACGCGCAATTGACACGGCTAATTATGTTTACTTTAAAGGGGAAAACATCGGGAAACTTTTTTGAAATGCCTCGTATAAATGAACTTAGATTTACCATTTCACTGTAATTTATTTAAATCTTCATTTGAAATTAAAACATCCTTAATTGTGAATTTAAATAAAGAGGTTCATTGAACTATTACTCTCTCTCTCTCTCAAAAAAAAAAAAAAAAATGAAAATTAGCTTTATCTTAAATTATTATCATTTCAGCTTGAATTAAATCCTGAGAGAACAAAAACCCTGCTACTTTAAATTCTCTTCATATAGAAAGGGTGTAGAAAATTCAACCTGTCCAACTGGGCCGGAAGTGAAGGTCATTGGAATCACTTCTGCTCTCCGGTCTGGCTATCCATTATGACATTGCGTTGTGACATGACTATTTCTTTCAGTGAGGTAAATTTTGAAATTTTTCATATTAATTTTATTTTTTTCAACTATGTCTTCAAAGCCTTTTTAGACACTTTGAAACTATATCTTGTATTATTTATGAACAAATTGAAAATCATTATTTAACAATACATTTTACAGATATTGCACCATTTTTCATAGCAAATAATGTTTCTATATTAAAAAAAGAGATTGGTGAAAGATATGTTTTTCGGTCTTAGTCCTATATCATCAAAAGTCCTGCAGAACTCTCTGATTGGTCCAATAGTTATGAAACTTAATTTTATTTATGTATGTTCCTGTAAATAGGAATTCCTGATATGATTCTATAATATTAACTAACATAAAACATGTGATAATATAATTACTAATTCAGACCATCAAGCTAAGGGAAAAGTGAATATTCGACTTTCGTATTTATAGATGTTATAAATTTAAGTTCACCTGTATGAGGTTACTATATAATTAGGCTGTATATTGTAACATTTTGACCAAAAGATCATAACAAATCAAATAAACCTTGTTGTACACATTAGCAGTAATTGTAATATCTGTATCAATAAAAAATAGTTAACCTGGTGATTTATTATTTAATTTCATATAATTTTAAATCATTTAAAAAGCAATTTATGTCCTACTTATAGTATAAAGCTATTAATCTCATAATACTCAAAAGAACCTAAATAACAGCAAAATAAGAGAAATCTCTAGGAATAATTTTAAAGTTTATATCACTTATCACTGAAGAACAATTTTTCTTAGTCAAGAACTGCAAAACAGAATGTTTTTCTATGGTAGAAACCAAACTTCACCTTTATGGTCACTACTTTGAAAAATTCATATTAGTTTAACACTTTTATCCTCAGAAATATTCTACAGCTAATAATGTGTTATTTAATGTAGACAAAATTTTTTGACACTTTCTTATTTTAGAAATATTTTAGAGCATAAAACTTAAAATGTGAAAAATAAATATTTTATATTTCATAATCTTAAAACTGAATATGAAAAATTATAACATAAGGCTCATAAAATATTAAAAAAGATTAATATTAAAAGTTTATAAAATTACAACAAATAAATGCTATCTAATAGATATTGGTCAATATATATGTAGAAAATAATCAAAACTGCTAATATAAAGAATAATACAAGTTTAAGACATGAGAAAAATAAAGAATGGTTCTTAAAATGTCCCTCTGTGTACTCAATTTCTCAAGAGTGCCGTAATTTATTATAATTACGATCAGCAATACTTAAGTCTTCGAAAAATTATGTAAATGCAGCAGAAGCTAAGGCGTCTTAAAATAACATCTCGTAAATTATTACTCAATGTTTCTCCAGATATCTTATTTACATGTCTGCAAGTGCACAAGGTCTGTTGATAGTGCCTCATATACGTTGCACAGATGAAGGCCAGAAAGTTTTAGTGGTCGATTAACTTCAGACATAATATTACTGTTTAATGACGTAAGGGAATCTATATTTCATAATATCATGAACACCAAACTGCTTCTGATTTAAGATAAATTCAGATTCATTATTTATTATATTGGAATAAAAAATAATACAGTACGTGCAGTTAAGTATGTGTTTTTATAAAGTACACGTATCAGAGTTTCATGTAATAGACAATATGGAAATTATTTCATAGAGTTTTATATCATTTTGTACATGTAAGCATGTACTTTATAAATTTACATATATATATATATATGTACAGTTATGCATTCCTTCATGTATGCATGCAGAAACTCAGAAAAGTATATATATATATATATATATATATATATATATATATATATATATATATATATATATATATATATATATATGTGTGTGTGTGTGTGTGTAAGTGTATATATGTATAACATATATATTTATTGTATTTATATTATATATATATATATATATATATATATATATATATATATATATAAGTACATTTAATTTGACAGTTCATTAAGTTCTTTTCATAAAGTTTAACAGAATATGCGAATTTTCTTAATTTTGAACATGTGTATTATCCTTGTAAATGTTGTGTACATTATGGAAGATCATAAAAATAAATTTTTAAATATGTTTTATTAATGAAATATTACTTTTTCTATATGTTTCAAGGAAAAAATTATGACCGACATCCTTTACGTAACTTTTGTAATCTGCTTAGTAATTTCAGCATTTACCGCATTTAAAACAAGTCTGAATACAGCGTTTTTCACTAATAGAAGTGATATGAGGAAATGTGTTACCATAAGGTATTATGAACATTTATTATGAACTTTGTGTATACAGAATTTCAAAAGGGAATATTAGAATAAATTGAATCAACGTATATATTCATTGAGAATTCAGTTCTTATTAAACCAAAATTAAATGACTCAGAATAGCGTCAGGCAATAAACCTTCGTTGAACAGCCTTTAAATGCCTTAAGATGGATTCCTAACTAAATAAATTAAAGTAGGTCTGTTTTTTTTTCCTTGTATGAAAAGAAAAAGAAATCTTTGTAGTAGAATAAACACTGAAATCCAAGTTATTTTATAAGGAGCTACTACCAGGACATTTCTTTAGAACTACAAGACATACAAAGCGCTTTTCTTTTCGGGTCAAAGAAGAAAAATAATAAAGCCTTTCAGGATCTATTTATCTACAGTTCCTTGAAAAATTGGATTCTTCTTATGAGGAATTATCCGAATTTGAGCTATTTTTCTGCTTTTTTATGCTTGAAAAGAAAGACAGAGTAGGTAACTAGGTGTATGAAAATTAATAAGTAAAAATAAAACTTATAATTATATAATATCCCTAATCATATATATAATTGTGTGTGTTACAATTTTTCAACTATGTAAAGGCACTCCATATTATAAAAAACTGAAAAGATGCTCTAAGTGAATTTTACATTCAGATTTGGATTAATTATGTTATGCAAACACAATATATAAGTTTGAAGATACAAAATACTGAATAGATCAAGAGTCGAGAACCACTACAAATTTTATCCGGACACATTTATGCTTTATAACAGAAGTGGTGTCATCATTAAGCCGTCATATTTGCAAAGCAAGAGAAAGAGATATGAAATCTCAAAGATTCCAAAATTAAAGAATTTGTTGACAACACAGAAAAACCTGCGCATGTTCTATCAGGTGTAATCTCTCGAGCAATGGTAGTCTCACGCGTTCTGTCCTGTATTCAAATGCATATGCTATATTATTCACTACACACTTTCCCACCTTTTCCATCACATATATATATATATATATATATATATATATATATATATATATATATATATATATATATATATATATATATATAATTTACGACAAAATTCGAACAATTGTAGATTTTTTCTCTACTTCAGCAAGTTTTATTACGTCGGAGAAATCAGAGTTCTGAGTGTTTGGCCTAGAGTCTCAATTTTTCAACCATCTGGAACCTTCCCACCAACGAAGAGAGTTTGGGTGTTACACCCGCGAGATGCAACGTCCTCTACATTCATTTGAGATGGCACATAACACTACTTTTCTTTGTAAGAGTGTTAGTGGGTTTCTTCAATCTTATTGTTCACGAAAGTCATCAAGTTCCTGGATTTTTTATCCAACAAAGAACCACTTTATATTCTGTCCAGTAGAATGTTTCGATAGAAGAAATGTTTAATGAAGTTTTGACAGTCTGGACTAGACGAGTACCAATCAATACAGCTAAAAGTTTTAATTTGGGAATAGACATTGCAGTTTTGATTTTGGTGATGGGATCCTTTTTCAAAGGAGCTACAAGTGATTTTTCTTGTACTAATCTAACTTGAATTTCGTTTCGCACTCAATTCGCACAAATACGCACTCAGGGAATACTTTCCCACTAGCATCACTAAACATGTGAATATTAGTAGTTGATTAAAAATTAGTCCTATAAAGTAACGTGAAATTTGAATTAATTATGGTTTTCCGTAATGGAGAGAAGTACATTTCATTCCTCTTTTGAGTTTTATGGCCAAATTGAAAGCAAACGGAAATGCTAGCAAATTCTGAATGAAATTATAGGGAAATAGTGACTAGTGGATGAATAAAAAGTTACTTTCATTGGCCTTTAGCATGTTTATTCTCATGTTATATAATAATAAGCTAGTAGCTATTTCAGAAATTTAATAAAAATGTTTTAGTTTAAACAAAAATATATATACTCAAGTAAATCATAAATGGTAAAGTTGGTGTAAAATGTTACTTTGGCCTAGAGTTGGAAAAAGAAGAAAATAATACTCATTAATAAATTCATGGACAAATATGTCTTGATTAAATGAATTTATACAATTAAATAAATGCCTAAGGAATACAACTGGAATCAACTTATCATTTGTAGATATGAAAGACTGCTCTCGATTTAGCGCCTGCCTTAAAAAAGAATATGGCGATGATTTTTCTCAAAAGGTCTATCCTTCTAGCCGTGGATGCCAGCAGCGTTCACCTTCTACTCTCCTCTGGTCACAACCTTGCTTCGAGGAAAAAAAAACAGGGATCTACTCGAGAACGGCAGAAGGTCAGAATCATCCAAATTAACAGACCCTTCTATTGTTTGGGAGAAGTCCGAAGTCCCTTTCTAGTTCAAACCGGTCCTGTTCTGGTATGTCTTAAACGATGACTCACAGAAAGAGGTAAAAAAAAGCTGAACCGAATGTAACTTATTGTTACAGTTGGTAAAAGTGAAGCCTGACAAAATAGTACGCTGAATTTCAACTAAATATATAAATTATATGTAAGTATATTTTTAGCCCTTGATATATAACAAACGTCCTACAACTTTTCTCAAATACAACCTTTTAACAAGTAATGAAAATATAAAAATGTCCCCTCTTCTATAAAAGTTAATTATAACATGTATTAAAATATTATTTCAAATCATTTATATCTATACCTAACTATCTACCTGTTAAGAACCACAAAGCATAAATTGATTAAAACGGCTATTAAATGCAGCAAAATATGTTAACGAAAATTCAAATAAAAATTTGTAATGTAGCTGAAGAGTAGCCAAATGTTGACTCATGGAAGTCACATAATTTATAACTGAAAAAAAAATCCACTTATTATAGAAACTGTTATATTTTTAAATTAGTTTTATTGTTTATTTTTATATGTCTCCTTAGCACAACATTGTACTGTATGTATAATAAGCGAAACATTAAACCGTAATACTCCTAACTATATATATTATGTATAAATGAGAAACTCGCATTTTTTATTTTTCTTTTAATATTCATAATTCTTTCCACTAAATCCTCATAGCACTATTTTGAACTATTAATATTATGTTTGACATGCGATTATTGATTTTCTTTATGCAAATGAGCGCAGAAGTTATTTTCAAAATTTTGTGAACTCAGACCATAGACTAAATATTATATATTTACCAGTCCAAAACCATTTGCAAATTTAGGATTTTGGACTGGTAGATATATATCATATTTAGTCTATAATCTGAGTTCACAAAATTTTGAAAATAACTTCTGAGCTCATTTGCAAAAATACATCATTTGATATTTTCGTTTGATATTTTCGCCATTAATTATATTACTTCATTACACTTTATTTCACTTTATTGACGTAAATGTATATGACTAGAATAGGCTAATTTTCTATTCAAGTTTATTTCTAAACATCTCTAATCTTTAAAGGAATTCTCAAAAGTTTTAACGTACAGAATGTATAATAGCTTAAATACCAGGAACGTGTAGGCGTCTGTAATCATTAAAAGATAGGTACTACTTGTTACAATAAGCTATTCACATTTATCCATTTATAGAAGTAAGATATTTATAATTAGCATACTCGTCATTAGTTCCACTATCTTGGCTTACGCATTTAAATGACTGCAATTTAAAGTTAATGATCATCGCGTATTTTTGAGCCTGTTTAATGTATTTCAATGAACAGAATCTGGAATGAGAAAAATTGTAATGAGAATTATTATTAGATTTATATTTAAATACATTACAACTTTTGTAAGATGCTTTTTTCAGATTGCTGTTTTAATGTCTACTAAAATAGCATTCTACTATCTATTTATTTCTAGTGTTATTATTTATCTGAAATATGTTTAGAGTATATTTTTGGTTCCAATATGTAATCTTTTTTAGAAAATGAGGAAAATATTTTTAATAATGTGGAGGCACGTTCCTGGTAAGAATAAGTACATACTATGAGGTGGATTTGGTTGACTTCATAGGCCGACATCCTTAATTACATAGACAACGCAAACAAAGTGGTTCCTAGTAATTTAAAATTACCAAAGAATTGCACTTTATTCTAAGCTTTCCATCTCTATTGGTATTGTTATTGTTTAAAGTAGAACATTGTTGTCTCGAGCTCGAGACTGATTCGGCTGTTTTTAGTTTTCTTCAACTGGCAACGTAGAAAGCATTGAGTTGAAAAAAACTGGAGCAGAGGTTATCGCCGAAGATGTTGAATACATTACTTTGAAGAATAAAAGCTACATCCTATAGAACCGAAATTGACCTCATTTTGTGGTTTAAGACTTCTAAATGTATATATGTGTGTTTACTTCAGTATGTGAATAAACTCTACAAAAAGCTCTCCATAAGACTCTTCATTTAGTGACTAGAACCTGTGACCTGTTTTCGTGTCCTACCTAATTAACCCCTTGCCTGTGACATCCGAACTCAGTTCAAGCAAATCGAATACGCTGATTTTAGAATGTCCGACCTAAGTTGGGTAAAGAAAAAATTGGTGTTTCAATTCCTTGAAGTCCGAACTCAATTAATCCAATACATAATATGCAAATCACTATTATAAAAAAATGGCGGTACTTTCCAGCAAAAAGTTCTGTAGTTTCGAGCCATTTGTCGCTGTTTCTCCGATACTGTAAAGGATTTGTGAAATTCAATTGAATCTGAGGGACATGGATTTCCTGATAGTTGATATAGATAATAATTTTTTTGTACAGTTTATTAAATTTATCTTGCTAATTGTGTCATTTGATCTATTTTGCTATAATTCGAGCAAAAATGACTGTAATCCATTACCATTTCCCATATATGTGAAAATATTGAATATAATAGTTATTTCGTGTATAATTTTGTATTCTTTAAAATATTCTATTTATAACATTTTGATGATAATAACAAACAAAACTTAGAGCTAAAGAAAAAAATCCTCTTTTCGCACGTTTTTCTCAAGTATATCCCATAGACAAGGGTTTTCCTACGGCATCGCAGCGCTAAATTAGCACTAAATACTTTTCTGAATGTTTTGGCTTCCTCTTTTGGCGATAAACTAAAAATGCAGCCATCCGGACTATTATCTAGATATAACTATTTTGAAATTACAACTGTTATGTGGTTGTCTCTGCAATCTTTCATATTACAATGTAAGATATGTGTGTAGCAACCTGCAAATATTCTTCTTATTAAATTGTTAATTTGTTTTCCCACTGGTATTTACTAAATATGTATATCTAATTTTAACCAATTATTTTCCTTAATTCAAACTAGCGTACTTCAGGTATAAAAACAAGTTGGACGTCTCGATCCTACTACGCTCTGGCTTTCAGATCGATGACTTTGCCGACTGAGCTATCGAAATTTCCCTTTTGTTTCCCCTGAAGGCCAGAATGAGATGAATATCCACTGAATGGTCATTTCTATATTATTTTGTGCTAGACCATTAACGTCCTGCTGCAAATAAGACATTGATCAAGATGGGAGTTTCAGTGAAAGGAATGACCTAGACAGCAGTTTCATCATATTATTTATTATAAAAATATATTCTCTATTTTATTGCAACAACAAATCTGAATATTTTTTATTATTATTGTAAAAACTTAAAACCATAATAAATTTATTTTGAGAAAACAACCAACTGAAACTGTTTGAATCTGTCTGAGGTATTTTTTTTTTGTTAAGAATATAAGTTAAGAAGCGGTCATTTTGACCGGAAATCGTATATAATTTAATACGATTTTTATATTTTATTTTCTCTAATTTGGTTTTTTCTATTTACTTTATCTACAATCTCATGGGTATTGCATACATTTTTTTCACTTTAAATAATTATTTTTATAAGTTCTACTGTGTTTTTACAAATATTAACTCTACCATTCATTTTGACATTTAAAAATTTTTCACCTTTTTCGCTATTTTGGTAAATTTATTATCTATATAATTTACTATGTTTTAACTAAGTAATTTGGTATTATATGTATGTGACAAGGGTTTTTGTGTACAGCATAGTGTCAAAAAATCATGATGAAGCGACGTGAGGGGAGGGGGTAAATGGCACAATTTTATTTTAATGGTATTTGTGTGGTAAATGGTAATTGAATGGTAATGGTATTTTAATAGTAGATATTTTAATTGTAACTGAATTTCTTTGCAATTGGGAGATCATTGACAGGAAGCATTATGAAAAAATCTAATGATTGAAGAAAAGCCAAAAGTATTTAAAAGCTCTCATGATCATAATTTCACTTGAGGAGTTGATCTTTAAATAGAACCAGCATCCAAAATATTCGAGGAAGACTCGATTGTCTCTAATACTACAACAAATAAATACAATTACCTTGATGTAAAAGTTCCTTAACCCTTGGAGTAGCCTAAGTTATCTGCACGTCTCTCCTAGAATTTATGAAACGGTAGGAACTGGAGTGGATAGAGACATACATATTTGATTCTTGATGAGTAAACAAAATGATTCTTGATGGGTTAACAAAATTCAAAACTAGTAAAGTTTAAAACGAATAACTTTTAGTCTGCATAATTCTAAAGTGGAACAATATTCATTAAATATAAAAGGGGAAGTGGTTATCCATACGGTAGTTCCAGTAGTTGGGGACGGAGCATGTTTGTTTTAATCGCTTTCGTATTTTATATTTGAAACACAGTCTTTTAGCAGTGAACCGGAATGACTTGTTAACGTGATCGTCAATGTCAAAGATTTCTTTGATTTAATTAATGTACATTGAACTATCGGGGATATTCAAACAGCCCCATCGCTGATCACTGATCGCTGTATCACTAATCAAGCTAGTTAGGGATTTACTCTACCCCTCGCTATAAGACATCGCTTTCCGTGTGTAGCTCTTGAACTTCAGCCAACATTGGAAGACTTTTCACGAACACACACTTTGAACCAATTACATCCCACGTTGGTCAAAGACCTGTAATGGATAGAGGCATCCATATTAGATTCTTGATAAGTTAGAGTTAACAAAATCAAAAGCGACTGAATTTTGTAACGAATAATTTTTAGTCTGCATAATTGTAAAAATGGTACAACATTTATTAAATATCATTTTTTATTTACCTTAAAAGGTACTTTACAATTACGAAAAATTAAAAACTTTTCTGATTCCTTCATATGCTAGTTTTCAATATTTTCACATATATGGGAAATGTTAATTTATTACAGAAATTTTTGCTCATATTACAAAAAAATAAATCAAATGACATAGTAAAACTATTGTATGTATATATATATATATATGTATGTATATATATTTATGTATATATATATATACACACATATATATATATATATATATATATATATATATATTATATATATATATATATATATATATATATATATATGTATATATATATATATATATATATATATATGTATATATATATATATGTATATATATATGTATATATATATATGTATATATATATATATATATATATATATATATATATATATATATATATATATTAAATATATGTATATATAAATATGTATATATACATATAATATATATATGTATAATATATATATATATATATATATATATATATATATATATATATATATAATATGTATATATATATATGTATATATCATTTATGTATATATATGTATATATATATATGTATAATATATTTGTATATATATATATATATATATATATGTATATATATATAGATATATATATATAGATACATATATATATATGTATATATATATATGTTATATATATATAAATATATATATATATATATATATATATTTATATAAATATAATATATATATATATATATAGTATATAATATATATATATATATATATATATATATATATGATATATATATACATATTTCTTTTATTATAAAATTAATTAGAAAAGCTCATTTTTCTAGTTTTGTACGTAAGGTTAAAATGATTGCTAATTGCAGTTTTGTATACAGGAAACGTTGTATTGATAGTTTTAAACCCTTATATAATATATTATTTTAAAATCCTATCTAATTCGTTTAATATTTTGAAGATTATTGTTACATAAATTGTATATTAGTTTGTATATTTCTTTCTCTTATGTATATCCTTATTACTTGTTTTTAAATCAAAATGCATCAAGAACTTCTAAAATAAAGGCTTCAAGAAGAAAACACTTCCGCAAGATATGAGAGATATTTCAATTTGAATAAGTATTATGCACATTCATAATGTCCATATTTGGGTTTCGGTTTTATATAAACAGGATATTTAATCTAAGGAGGTGTTAAACAATGTATTTGAACATGAAGATTAAGAAGTGTTCCTGATACATTAAGCGTAGGTACATGTGACTATATGCTAACAAAACTGAGTTAATTATCACTTTAGAAAATTATAATATTGTTGGTCAAGGTAACTCTACATAAACATAATCAGACAACTACAGGGAAGCATGCGTTTATGCTGATGTTGAAATGTGTGGATTATGCAACAAAGTGGAATTTAGTAATGGAATATATTTTCAAAAACCGAATATACTAAAAATGCCAAAACATAAGTCTATCCATATGTATTTTGTGTAATGTGTGTACACATATAAATGTAACAGGGCGAAATATATTCATCGGTTAATACAAAATTAGCCGCTCTCATTTTTAATTGTTCAGAAGTAGAAAGAAGTAGAAAGTTCCACTTTTATTTGAGATTAAGTAAACGACAGGTTTACTCTGGCAAGGATAAAGAAGTGAATGATTACAAAAAAACTTTGCTGTTAAAATTTTGAACTAAAAAAGTTATGAAACGAATTATTCCCGAGAGAGAGTAGCTGAGTCAGCATTATTGTAGGAATTTATTTATTGTGGAAGGATAAGCTATTTCATTGGAACAGATGGAAAATGTGGCGAGTGGGCAAAATAGTGGGCAAAATCAAAGCTAACATTAGGAGACTACTAAAATAATTCAGCTTCCCTTCAGTTTCGTTCAGATAAGACATTTTATTGCTGAAAAAATAGATTTCAAGGAAAAAGAATGGGAAACAGGATAATTTTTAAGAGATATTTTAAGTGGAATAATTTTGATATATTACATACCTATAAGTATATATATGTGTGTGTGTGTAACTGGAAAAATTACCCTTTACCGATCACACTGAATAAAATATAAATGTCATAATTTCAGTTACCAGAGATTCGTTAGCAACATAAGTTAGATGAAGTTAGATTGTGCATGATACTCAACATAATGCTTCAGGTTAAATGCTTAGCAAAAATCCTTTATTTCCATATTAAAGTCAGGGAACTTGTGACTCAGGCAAGAGCCAACGGTGCATATTTGGATTCGAGAAAATAAGTCCTGAACTTCAAAAAATCAAGTACTTTGTTTTAATTCAGAATACTGGAAGAGTTAACATTAGAAATATAGTGTATATTATACATATATATAGTATATAGTATACATATATATATAGATATATGTATAAATAAATAAATAAATATATATATATATATGTTTATGCATATATATATGTGTATATATATATATATATATATATATATATATATATATATATATATATATATATAATATAGATATATAGATATGTATAACATTGTGATATATAAAATATATATCTATATATCTATATTATTTTATCGTCCAGTCTTACTGGACAAGGAACAGCCTAAGGCACTAAACATAAGTGTTAAGCACCTAGTGCTATTTCGTATAAAGAAACAACTAGTCGAACGTAGAACTTATATATATATATA
This sequence comes from Pardosa pseudoannulata, assembly GCA_032207245.1. Classification (NCBI taxonomy): domain Eukaryota; kingdom Metazoa; phylum Arthropoda; class Arachnida; order Araneae; family Lycosidae; genus Pardosa; species Pardosa pseudoannulata. The sequence continues at coordinate 192,020,572 of CM063505.1, forward strand.
TATATATATATATATATATATATATATACTTGCAAATATAGAACAAATCCTATGGAAATTTACAGAATGGAATCCTATGGAATTATAGAAAATTCAATTTAAGTGCCTTGTAAAATCTTTTTACCTGTAGGAACTCTACTTTAAATTTCTATTTCTCCTTATCTAAGTTTTACTGTAATCTGTAAAAATAGAAGGAAATGTGAAATATATATATATATATATATATATATATATATATATATATATATATATATATATATATATATATATATATTTATTTATATATATATTTAAAAAATAAGAATTCTTTAGTAAAAATTATTTAAAAACCATTTAAACGGAATTTTCTGCAGCATTCCAGGAAATTTTCATACAATTTCTTCTACAATTACAATATTTAAATAACAGACCATAGAAAATAACAATAAACGTTAGCTAATTTCATAATGTTTTTTAACTGAGTATAAAAATAATAATGTTAGGAGAGGATAATAATACCACTTGTTGAATGCCATAGAGCAAGAGAAGAGATACGCTTGTAAAAAACACAATAACAGCATCGTCTGTTTCAAAGGGACAAGGAACGTGAAATACACACGATTACAAAGAGGGAAAAATAGTTTTAAAAAAGCAGTTTAAAACAAAGTCTTAAATGCGCTTTTCAAACACACATTTTTATTTATTTATTTTACGAAATGTTTACTCTTCGAAATATTTGCTTTTGTTTCAGAAATAATGAACATTTGTATTTCTGAAGCAGGATTTGTTGTGAATTTCATTATCTCATGACCCTATTTTATACTCAAAAATGTTAATCTTCAGCTATTAAAAAAAAGTAAAGTGTTTGTTTCCGAATTAATCTCATTCTTTTTGCTAAAGTGTAATAGTTTAAACTGGTATTGTGTTTTTATTTTTACAGAACACCTAAGAAGTGTAAGAAAATGCGTGTAAAAATAATAAAGAGTACTGAATGAATTTGTTGAAAAAATTGTTTCTTTAAATATAACTGGGATGACATAGAATTTAGAAACTATTTAGAAGAATGCTTATTTTTTTAAATATGATATAAAAACTATTATATTCTCACAAGCTTCGTGCGTTTGGTATGGATAATTCAGATTATCACATGAAGATTATTTCAAGGTTTGCATTATATTTTAGATTACATGATATATATGTTATTTGGTCTAATAGGACAAAAGGTTAAGAGTGCACATTGCCTTTAAACTTTCAAAATTTTAATTTTTTTTTACTTTTAAAATTTAATATTTGAATCGTTTAAAAGAATTTCCATTGATATATTTGAATATATTCGAATATTCGAATGTATGAATATATTCGAATATATATATATATATATATATATATATATATATATATATATATATATATATATATATATATATATATATATTCGAATGAGAACCTGTAAACCAATACATAATTTGCATTTAATAGCATAGTTTTAAAGTGAATTAAAATATTTTAAATGCATATTACTCAAAATGTTGATTTTTCAACTTGCATTTGCTATAAATTTTATCTATTGCATATATTGATTAAAATTTTCACTATAAATGCATTATACATTTACAATGAAACTCTACTTTTTGTATTGTTGTTTATTTCATTTTGGATTTAAATTATTTAAAATGGAATATTTAAATATTGTTTTAGCTTTTTTAAAGATTCAAATTACCTCGAGTGATATTTTTCATAATTTTTAAAAAATCAAATAGGTAGAGAAAAATACTTCAAATAATTGCTGCTTATATGGAGGACAAAAATATAATTGAAAGTCAATTATGCTGTTTAAATACTGCACACAGTGTAACAGATTTATTTTTCTAACAATTTCGACAAAACGTGTAATAATTAAAGTAATAATTAAAAAGCTATGATAAAGTAAAAAACAGGAAAAAAATTACATGTAGTGTTCCATATTTAAATGCGATATGTCATTTTAAGGGGTTATAAGACTCTTAAATAGAGAAAAAATTTAGATTTTTCGGAACAATATATGCGAAAAAGAATTTAGTGTAAACATTTTAAAACAATCCGTGTAAAAAAATTCCAATATTGAGAGGATTTATAAATAAAAAGGAGTCAGATGTTTACTGTAAAGAAATTTAACTTATGAAACTTTAACTTGATTTTTCTCAAATTGTGTTTTTTTCACGTAATGTGCATGTTATCTCAAAAAGTTTTTAATATATTTTTCATAAATTTTTCTAGGTAGTATATAATATTGTTTTCATCCAATAGAACCTAAATGTTCTTGTATATTTCACAGAATATGTTTTTTTGCAATGATAAACTTTTAATTTTTTAAGGAAATAAAAATGTTTTTAATTTCTTTTTTAATTTTAATGTATTTTACATACATACTAATTTGAGTTCAAAGATATTTTGAGATATTGTAGTATGTTTTAAAAAATAACGTTGTCTTAAACTTAATTTTTATTTATGCGCGTTAGCCTTGATATCATTTTTGTTCATAACAAAGTATTTCTTATTTTAAAATTTCTAGTAAAAGTATGTTATGTTTAAAAAATGAATGATAAATGTAAGTAAAGAGGTTAATTTATTCTATCTATGTTAAAAAATTGTGTTTATATATCTGGTAGGTTTGAAGCTATTACAAGTGAAAAATAATATATAGTTTACATTTTTTTCGACTTTTATGAGTCATGTGACGAACAAATTCATATTTTTACATCAGCCAAGTGAAGTAAACAATAAAATATGTCACCAAAGAAAAATAACTGAAGCCAGAAAATTGCTTGTTATTTTTTTAAGTTTTGTGACATTTTAGCCTTGAAGATGCTAAAGTTTTATTTTTAAATTATAAAAATTCAAGAAAATAATTATTTCTGGATTACTTTTTTTCAATTAGTGTAAATGCTTAGATGTTTAATTCATTTATATTTGAAAGCTGTGTAGCTTACAATATTTTCAATTTTTGAAATTTTAAATTTCGTTTGTGGTCATTACGAGTGATAAATTTTGGCAGCTTTATGAGACATATGATAAACAAATTCATATTTTATATGAGCCAAATGAAGTAAACAATAGAATATGTCACCATAGAAAAATACCTGAAGCCCGAAAATTGCCTCTAATTCTTTTAATTTTTGTGACATTTTAGCCTTGAAGATGCTAAAGTTTTATATTTAAATTATAAAAGTTCAAGAAAATAATTATTTCTGGACTACTCTTTTTAATTATTGTAAATGCTTAGATGTTTAATTCATTTGTATTTGAAAACTTTGTAGCTTACAATATTTTTGTTTTTTGTTATTTTAAATTCCATTTGTGGTTATCACGAGTGATACATTTATGCAGCTTTTACTATATTCTAAATTTTTAATGTTCATGATATCCGAAACTCTTTCTTCCATTATATGGGCGGGCGGGCTAATTCTGCATCCTTGAAAAGCCATATATGAAATAAATATCTCCATATCTGATTGCTACCACATAAAACTTCCTGTCAAGTTAAAACAGACAAAAATCAGCTCAACAACATCTGCACTTTTTATGGAATTCAGACTACAAGTTACTTCAGTAAAATACATTTCTTTATGTAATGAATAATATTTAAGGATAAACATTAAATAATTATATGAAGAAATAAATATCTAATTGACATTATGGATGTCTACTGAAAGTCTAACAGGATATGATTATTGTCAATATAAAATTGTGTTAAGAACCATTTAAGATTTCATAATACCATATATGCTTCATCATATTTTGTAGTATGAAAAACATACAGAAAAAAGAATTTAAAAATCATATTACTAAATATATATCCTAGAACTTGTATTCGATACAATATAGCTACATAACACTTAATTACTTTTCTAAAGTGAATATGATCAAAATAATACTTTTCCGTATAAAATAGATAGGGACTAAAAGTAATTTGTTTACCGAGATCATAAAAATAGCTGAATAAATAAATGAAATATCGAAATAATATTCTTGGTGTTAACGGGAAATGTAACAGAGCATATTTACTCTTAATGTAGCATGGTATTAATGGTTATCTTCGAGTACAGAATGGCACACATACTTATTCATAGTTCGTAACATCAACAGAAACAAAAAATACTATTTTTAAAGTATATTATTAATTATATTTCGTACTCCTTGTGTGAGAGGCACACTAGCTTTAGAAAGGGTAGTTATTTTTCTAATGAAAGCAACATCAGCAGAATAAATTTCTTCGTCTAATGAATGGTGCTTCACAATAATTTGTAGTTCAGTGATAACATAAAAAATAACGATAGCATTTAAGCGTTCTTGGTCTGACAATTAATAAAACCCTTAAGGCTTCCAGACATGTTAAATGTTTCCTGTAGAATTCTGATTGTTACTTTAACTCATCAACATTCTTTTAACGTCGTTCTCTGCTTTTTTCTCTGCTGAAATATTTCTTTTCGCACTTTGTTTTAATTACATTCCTTAGATGGTTAAAAACTACTTTCAACTTAGTATTGGGGCCCGATGCTAAATTTTGCTGACATTAAAAGAAAAATTTTTCCGGCTTCAGTATTTTTTTCTTCTCACTGTATAAGAGAAAAAAATAAAACATCTCCGAGTAAGTAGCTCTCAAATAAAATTTTCTTACAAAGAAAAGGCAAATTAAACACTAAGTGGATTTGTTTTAATAAAGTAATTAGCTTCGTAGCAAAAGTTGTGAAATATGAATACATAGAATTCTTTCGTAAAGAAAATATAGGATTTGTATATTTTTTTTTAATATCGCAGTGAAATCCACATGAATAAGTTGATTTTTTTTGTTACTCAGAGAAAAAGAAATTCCAGTTAAATTAACTTTACTACGGTTTTATCTTTAGGACAGAAGAAAAAACGTAAAAAAACTGACTCTTTGACCGAAATTAGATTTCGCTCATGTAAAAGATATTCGTACTAGTAAGTATGTTTCTTGGCATTTTCTATCTACGAAATTATTTTATGTAATTTAACTTTTAAAGGATTCAGGACTTAATCATGGAATATTTGGAGGGTTTAGGGACAAGTAAGTTACCGGTGCATTTAAAGTACTTTAAGTCTTTAAGCGTTTTTGGTCTGACAATTAATAAAACCCTTAAGGCTTCCAGACATGTTAAATGTTTCCTGTAGAATTCTGATTGTTACTTTAACTCATCAACATTCTTTTAACGTCGTTCTCTGCTTTTTTCTCTGCTGAAATATTTCTTTTCGCACTTTGTTTTAATTACATTCCTTAGATGGTTAAAAACTACTTTCAACTTAGTATCGGGGCCCGATGCTAAATTTTGCTGACATTAAAAGAAAAATTTTTCCGGCTTCAGTATTTTTTTCTTCTTACTGTATAAGAGAAAAAAATAAAACATCTCCGAGTAAGTAGCTCTCAAATAAAATTTTCTTACAAAGAAAAGGCAAATTAAACACTAAGTGGATTTGTTTTAATAAAGTAATTAGCTTCGTAGCAAAAGTTGTGAAATATGAATACATAGAATTCTTTCGTAAAGAAAATATAGGATTTGTATATTTTTTTAATATCGCAGTGAAATCCACATGAATAAGTTGATTTTTTTTGTTACTCAGAGAAAAAGAAATTCCTGTTAAATTAACTTTACTACGGTTTTATCTTTAGGACAGAAGAAAAAACGTAAAAAAAACTGACTCTTTGACCGAAATTAGATTTCGCTCATGTAAAAGATATTCGTCCTAGTAAGTATGTTTCTTGGTATTTTTCTATCTACGAAATTATTTTATGTAATTTAACTTTTAAAGGATTCAGGACTTAATCATGGAATATTTGGAGGGTTTAGGGACAAGTAAGTTACCGATGCATTTAAAGTACTTTAAGTCACTTTGTTGTTTTCAGAGTAAATTTATATATTAGCATTTCAATTTCCGTATAAAATCTATTTAAGGCATAAATTTTAGAGAACCAAAAAACAATTAATATGTAGGATAATATATTCATATCATACCTATTAACCCAACGCCATTCCCTACTATTTTTAGAACTCTACTACTCGTGTACCGATGAATTTACCTCCGATACCATATGGCAGAAAGAGACGAAAAATATTTTTATTCAGTTCTCTAAAGTTGAACTTCAATGCAATCATTAAAATGATGTCTCTACAAAGAGAATTGGATTTTTAAAAAGGTTAGCAGAAAGATGCGAGAATATTTAGCAGTCATAAATACTGGCGCCACTGTCGGAAAGATTATTTTGTAAATTAAAGGCAATTAAATAGAAAAATGATTTACAGCAATAGTAAAATAAGAGGTAAACAATTTTAAGTCTCCACAATGTAATTTTAAGTAGTAATAGGTTAAAATGAAAAGGGTGGCAAATCTACCAATGCCCGGATATTCCGGTTTAAAGCGTTAATAAGGAATGAAATGAATTTCCCTCTACTAATAAAACTTTCAGTGTTTTACTTAAAAACAAGATTTGTAATGTAGAAAAGTCTTTCAAAACTGTAAATGATCCTAAAATACTACCAATTGCACTAAAAGCACGAGAACGAGAAAAAAAATTAATAATGATGAAGCTCCATGATCACCCAGTAATTAACTACTACAGTGATAAAATTCCCTGCTAATAATTTGTAACAGTGTTTCTCAACCTGTTATTGACTCTCTGCCCAATCATTATTTTTTGTTCTTCCAATGCTCATCGTATATTGTAACGAAAGTGTAGAAAAAATGACATTTCTCTAGCATATAGTAAAAGACTTTTCAGGTCTTGCAAATATTCTGAAAACATATCTAAAGATATAATTCTAAAATTAAGATAATAATGTAGTGTATATATATTTATAATAATGGGGCGAGTTATTTAAAATATTTCGGTTTTGGTTTCAAAATGCTATAAGTCAATTCTTTTAAAACGGTGGCATTTTTCTGGTTTTGGGATTTGCACACTGCACTCTGCCAGTGAGATGATTCTTTAGAATTCGCGAGAACTTTCTATGCGGAAAAGTTGGCTATCTCTCGACATCAATCATGACGTTGATTCCCAACAGTTTTTAAATAGGCGAGCAAAAAGTTTCGAAGGGTTGTTGTTCGTTGTTTATTCCTGTGTGCTTTCATTATAGGCCTGTGAAACAGGAAAAAATGAAGTTAGTCGAAGCTGTTGGTGCCTCTGCATGTCACTCTCCGCCTGTTTCATAGCGAACTCCCAATGGACATTCCGTGGGATAGATGATATGGCTAAGGTCGTCCCATATATGCATATATATATATATATATATATATATATATATGAATATGTATATGTATATATATATATATATATATATATATATATATATATATATATATATATATATATATATATATATATATATATATATATATATATATATATATATATATATATATATATATATATATATATATATATATATATATATATATATATATATATATATATATATATATATTATATATATATATATATATATATATATTATATATATATATATATATATATATGTATATATATATATATCATAAAATATTTTTAATTACGTCAACCAATAATAAATTAAAATCTTATTAATTGTAACACGAATTCTTTTAGTCTGCAGAACTGGTCAAAATTTTCACGGAACGATAATTTTCATTTCGTTTTAACTTAGCTCGTTAACAGAGAAAAAAAGGAAATACGTATTTATTTGACTCTCGTCTTATTCAAGGTTTTATTCCTTTTAAAGGGTCAGGGACATTCTTGCAATTAGGTATTTACACAGTTGATTAGAATGACCATTGTTCCATCACAAATGCCTGAACTCTATTCAAGGTAAGTTACCGTTGCGAGTTATCAAAATTTTCTCGAGTTTATACATATAGATAGATAAACAATTCAAATTTTGATACTTAAATACTTACGTAAACCGTCTGCTACTTTATTTCCTGGAATGGGCGATTTCTGGAAGCCATAAGTTTCTCCTTTCCACCATCGTTTAATCTTCTTAGAATTTGAAATTTGAGAGGTTCTCTTCTATTTCTTGCCAAGTTGTAAGACGAATCCAGATGCGAAATGGCTGCTTTCTAGGCTTCATCGTTCTTTAAATAGAGTGAATCAGTGAGTAGGATTTGAATTTTACTTATATATATATTTAGTGACAGGGAGTTTTATGTGATAACGTATGAAAATATTTGATTTGCATCGTTGAATATATACCTTTCGAACTGAAACAATAAATACCTAAATTTTCATCTCTGAATTTTTTGCTGTATATTCTCCCAAAGAAAATGCCGATTATATCACCATCCAAAATACATCTTAGAGTTAGAAATGATTTCAACTATACCCAATTACAAATATAATTCCAATTTATAAAATACTTCTTTTTCGTACCACTAAATTAAAAGAGATAGAAACAAGTATTTCGAGTAGGCCGTCGAGTTTGCACCTCGCTTTCAAACATAATTTCATCTCGCAATAATCTATAAAATATTCGTTTTTTGTACCCCTTACTAAAAAAAGCTTCGAGTAGTTAATCGTGTTCGCAACTCGTGTTAGAAATTTCAAATTACATTTAAAAACGAGGTTCAAGCACGATGACCTACTCGAAATATCTGTTTTACCTCTTTTTATTTAGGGGTAAGAAAACAGAATATTTTTTTAATTGTTACGTGCTGATATTGTTTCTAACTCGAGGTGCGAAAACGACGGCTTTTAGTCTACTCGAAATACAGAGCTCTTTTTATTGAGGGGTACAAAAAATGAAGATTTTATAAAATATTAGTTTGGGAAAAAAGAAATCCATTATTTTTAGGTAGATGGCTGTAGTGATCGATATCTCTTAAAGAATTAATCAATTTCAAATGTATACTCGTTGTTAAGGTGACATATAACAATAAAGTTTTTTTTCTGTTTTTTGTTTAGTCCATTCAGCTGTGAGTTACAGGGTGTTAAAAATGGAAGGCAACAAAGAGAAAATTTGGTACATTTTACAGTTTTTCTTTGATAAAGGCGAAAATGCAAGCCAGGTGGCTAAAATTGTGAATGGTGTTTATGATGGTGATACTGTAACAGATAATTACATGCAATTTTGGTATCGCCTATTGCCTTCAGGCATTTTTGATGTTAATGATGCACCTCGCACAGGCAGTGCCTTCGTCGAAGATGACGATAAAATTACAGAAATAATCGAAGTTGACCGGCATGTTAGTAGTTGTACCATCGCCCAGGAGCTAAATATCGACCATAAAACAGTTTTAAACCATTTGCTCAAAGCTGGATTCCAAAACAAACTCGATGTTTGGAGACAACACCAATTAACACTAAAAAACATGATGGATCGAATTTCCGTCTGCGAGGCCTTGACCAAACGGAATGAAATCGACCCATTTCTTAAACGGATGCTGCCTGGGATGAGAAATGGGTCAAATACGACAATATTGTGTGAAAACAATAGTGGTCAAAGCGCGGGGTAGCAGCTCAAACGGTGGCTAAACCAGGACTAACGGCCAGGGCAAACGGGGACTAACGATTCTACTGTGTATTTGGTTAGAATGGAAGGAAATCACTTATTATGATTTGCATGGCCAAACACTAAATTCAAATCTCTACTGTCAACAAGTGGACCGTTTAAAGCTAGCGTTTGACCAGAAACAGACAGAATTGGACAACAAAAGAGGTGTTGTGTTCCATCAGGACAACGCCAGGCCATACACGTCTGTAGTGACTTGCCAGAAACTCAAAGAGCTTGGTTGGAAAGTTTTAATGCATCCATCATATAGTCCGGACCTGGCACCAAGCGATTACCACCTTTTTCTCCCATTGCAAAACTTCCGGAATGATAAAAAATTGGGATCAGGAGAAGTTTGTAAATATCGATTACTAGAGTTTTTCTCCTATAAGAATCAAGACTTCTATGAGAGAGGCATTATGAAACTACCTTTAAAATGTCAACAAATTATAGAACAAAGCGGTGCATATTTGACCCAAATCGGACAATCCGAAACATGTTAAATAAAGTCATTAATTTCACTCAAAAATAATGGATTTCTTTTTCCCCAACCTTATATTACGCTTTGAAATTACGTTTGGAAACGAAATGCGAACACGACGGTGTACTCAAAATAACTTTTTTTACCTCTTTTGATTTAAGGTTACAAAAAACGAATATTTCCTAAATTCAAATTCTATTTGAAATTGCATACATTTGAAATGGTTTCTATCTCGAGGTGTGATTTACGAACACGAAGGTTTTAATAATAGATGTATCTATATGGAGTATAGACTGCTCCTTATATTTGATATTTGAGGGGGGGGGAGAAAAACAATTTTTTCATTTCATTAAGCAAACGTTGTCAAGTATCTTTTCAGGTATACTACTTAAAATCTGACGATTTATTCAATTTCTTTGGGATACAGTATATAGAAAGAATGAGTTCTTTTTTTTCTACTGATAAATATATAACAAAAGCATGATTTGGTCTTAATTTTAAAATATAATGTTAATGTTGATATTTTATCATCAGACACATGACGGAACTGTTGTAGCTCAGCTGGCAAAGGCAAAGATCTCATAACTGAGATGTTGCAGGTTTGGAACCCGAGCCTGCCTAAGATACGCAGTGTTCGTTAAAGGTGAATGGGGCACATAAAATATGTTCGTGGTCACAATGTCCTCTAAGTTCTCAATTAATACCTCTGGGGGTGCAGGCCAAGTCTGTAGGTCTTCTTCTTGGTCCCTGCTTCTAAATTACGAGGACCTACTTGAAGTCTGTCTTCCACCTTAATGGTGATCATTAAA
>CM063505.1:192033855-192036355 GCA_032207245.1 Pardosa pseudoannulata
ATATATATATATATATATATATATATGTATATATATATATATGTATATATATAAATATATATATATATATATATATATATATATATATATATATGTATGTATATATATACATATTAATAAAAATATATTAATATATTAAAAATCAGCACAGTATGCTATATTAATTAAAGACTGATATAATAAAAATTATTAATGGAAGGAAATGACGTGATTAATGCCTGAGGGTAGTTGTGAACCCTCACTTTAGTTAAAAATGATTTATGTGTGCACAACACTGCTGGAGGGCTGTAACAAGATAAGACCTGGTTACAGTCTTCAGAGACCAATGTTATAGAAAAAAATAGAAGAATTGAAAAAGACCATTAGCTACACAACACTATAACAAAACAGTACCAACACACAATAAATACATACATACAGAAGCACAACAACATACACTCAAGAGTCAAAACATTTCGACCACCCCTACATTTTCCAATAAACGCGCCTGGATGATGTGGAAGGCACTTGGTCAGGAGGAAGTGGTATTTAACTGCTGCTGGAGAGTCTGAAGAATCATTCTTTCCCTTACTTCTGTGTGTGTTGGGAAAGGCTGCGGATCTATGCGATTTTGATAGAGAACAGATTATAATGGATCGAAGGCTTGAACAAGTATTTCTGAAACTGCACGACTCGTGGGTTGTTCGAAATATACAGTTGTTAGTACTTATGAGAAGAGGATGTATGATGGTGAAACCAGCAGTAGACGACATGTTGGCTGTTGGAAGTCTACACACTATCAAAAATAAAGGTAGTCGGAGACTATCTCGTATGGGGAAGCAAAAACCCAATGCAATGCAGGGCCAAGTAGAATAGTATCGGAGCACACTGTTCAGCGGACATTGTTGGATATGGGCATACGTCCCATAGCAAACGTCCCACTCGTGTGCCATTTCTAACCAAGCGTCATCACCAACTACGCTAGGCCCGGGCCCGACTGGTCCATGGATCAGTGGGAGAGAGTTGTCTGGTCAGATGAATCAAGGATTGTCATTCATAACTCGGATAGCCGTGTCAACATACGCCGTCTTTCAGGCGAACAGTTGCTCCCTCAATGTACAGTAGGTAAAACACAGGCCAGTGTTGGCTGTATTATGCTATGGGGAACGTTCTCTTGGGTGTCTCTGGTACCCGTGGTTATAGTAGAGCAGACCATTAATGCTACAGGGAACTGAAAATCATTGCGGTTAAAAGGCTAAAATTGTGTTAGAACATGATGCTGAATTCCAGTTAATTTCCTGGCCTCCTTACTCGCCGGATCTCAATACGATAGAACACATTTGGGATGTCATGGAACGGCAGCTCAGAATTCAAAGACCACTAATTCGCACTAACTCGGATTCTCGTTACAGTTGCTTAAACATCGGGTACAATCTGTCTCCGGCCATCTACCAAGGACATCTGGCATCCATGCCAAGGCGGGTTGAAGCTGTGTTGCGCGACAAAGGTGGGCGAACTCGTTATTGGCAGGTGATCATAATGTTTTGGCACTATATTAAGATTAACCACACTATACATTATATAAGTACACTAAGCTCTTAAAGATATATACATATATATATATATATATATATATATATATATATATATATATATATACATATATATATATATATATATATATATATATATATATATATACTATATTGCCAATGATGACAGATCACTAGCGGTTTTAAACATTTTGTAGAATATCTTGAAAAGTATACGAGGAATTATCCTGAAATCTCAGGAGTGTAAACATAATGGTGGACGTCATATATTTTAGCTAAGAATTTTTCTCGAAATTCTATAGGGGCCTTGAACAAATTGAAGAAAACCGAATATGTTTCGGATAACCCTGTAAAATGTATGAAAACGGTTGAAAATTTAGGATGCTTCTTCTAATAATCTGCGTTCATTGTTATGAGGATAGCACGTATACGAGAAATTAAGGAGAAATTAAGGTTTTTATAAAAATAATCCCAAATTTCTCCAACTGTTTTGCTCTTTATATGCAGAGTTCCCAACATTAAATAATGTTATTTTCAGGACACATTTTACACAAAACTCAGCATTTGAAATTAAAAAAATAATAAATATTGGATGAAAAATGAGCAGGTTTAGTAAATAATGTTCCACTTCGCATGCGTGAATGCAATCAAAATTCACTGTGCATAATGTAGTAGCTATATATTTAGAGCAACTTTCGGCAAAATCCCAAAAATACAACTTGAAAGTTTTGAAAGTAATCATTGATTGAATAAGCTTGAAATCCGTTGTTCTGAACAGGAAGCAAAAATATGACCCACCAAGTTTTGCCATAAATTAATAGAATCAAAAATTATTTTAATATAAATATAAAATATCATTAAACACAAGCATACACATAATTACGAAAACATACACACACATACACACTAAAACACAGACATACACGTATATATAAAGGAATTAAATTCGAGTGTCCTCATTATGAATT
>CM063505.1:192038855-192061355 GCA_032207245.1 Pardosa pseudoannulata
CCCCAAAATTTTTCGAAGTCATTTTACAAATTCTAATTATATATTTTTTTAAATTACAGTGTTCCCTCGCCACTTCACGCTTCATGTTTTGCAGATTCGGTGCTTCGCAGTCTTTCCCAAAATATTCCTCAAAAAAAAAATGAAAAAAATACAACCATGTCTGCAGATACATTGAGAAAAGGAGCTTTCTTTCTTGTTGATGCGCGAGATAGAAAGATCCCTGCATGTCAAACAAAGACATGAGTTGACTCAGTGTACATACCACGGGCTCTTGAGAAGACAAAGTGTGCAAGTGAGGAAGAAAACGAAGAGGAAGACGAAGAACAAACTGAAAAGCGCGGACTTACCCTGGAGAATCTGTAACCATTGTGCAACATGGCAAGAATTTGCACAACACATTGATGACAATATGGTTCTAGCTGTCTCAGTTCAGCAATCCCGTTAACAGGGTTATGTACTTGTACAGGGGTATTTTGAAGGAAAAGGAAAAGCAAAGACAACAACTCCCCATCACCATGTTTCTCTCCAATTTAAAGTCCTATGGCTCTACCGTCAGATATCCGTCAGATCGTCAGGTTTCCGAATGAGCCTAAAACTTCTAAGAGTCAAGTGAAACCATCTCCTCCGCCACCAGAATAGGACTTCACCTCTCTGAAAAAGCAATGTTGATTAATGTTTCTTACTCTATAAGGTTTTGAAATTAACCTTAATAATTAGCACTGACACGTTTAAATAAATACGTAACTGTTGTAATTTTTGTCTTAAATATGTAAAGTATAAATACTGTTTACATATTTAAAAAATTCGTGTAACCGCATATACGAAAATTTTTAGGGGCAAATCCTCCTACTTCGCAGTTTTTCAGCTTTTATGGAAGGTTCTGGTCCGCGAAAAACGAGTGATCACTGTGTTAGCATATGACGTCATATAACGTGGTATAGCCCGTCATATGACGTGATCAGTAAAAGTTTTATTTTCCAGAATTGTAAATTACCCTTATGAGCACTTAAAAATGGTTTGTTTTTTTGGCTTATAATTATCTGGTACACGCTCAATAATTTGCTTATCTTCATACTCCTCTAAAGTGTCCCGATACTATGAATGCAGTTTAAAATCACTTTGAATTCTTTAGAAATTTAATTCAACGTTTTCTTAGCTACGTCAAAATTATCGTTTAGTTTTTTCCACATTTTTTGACACAGTAATTAAAGGAAATAAATGAATGAAAATATCATAAGGTAGTATCTAAGTTCAGTGATAAAACGAAATAAAATAATGCAGACGATATTTAAATAATTTAAAATAAGAAATGATTAAATTAGATGGTTAAAGGAATGATGACATAATTCTAGAAAAATATGTTATTTTTACCTATTTATTATCTGATAAATTCCTAAATTTAATAGCGTGCTCTTAACTCGGAAAATAGAGCTTGAAATAGTGGCATTAAACGCTCAAAAAGGGGGGAAGGGGACAGTATTTTTCGCTGTGATTTATTTTAAAGAGGACAGTATTTTTCGCTGTGATATGAAGTATATTTATAACAACTTATTTTGGAATTGGAACTTTAGTTTAGTTATCCAGTATGGATGCCTCTATCTATTCCAATTCCAACATCTTCATAAATTCGAGGACAGATGGATAGATAACTTTCGCTCTTATTATGTTGGGGATTATTAAATAATATTTAATGAGTTTTTTCTTCAATTAAAAAATTTCTATCAAATTTGACACCGATAGTAAATTTGATGTTATGTAGTTTAAATAAAACAGTCAGCTAACAAGATTGTAAAATTTCAAATAACATCATGAATGAACATTACCAGATTTCTACTCTACTTTACTTGCACTTTTTCACAAAACCCTCTTTTTTAATAAAGAGATTCAATACAATTCTTTAAAAGACACCAATAAAAAGAGGAATGTAGAAAGTCTACAGTTTCTACATTAATGGTTATTTATAGTAGATAAATCCATATCAATTAGACCAAAAGACAGGTATCAAGCGTGAACTACTTCTTTAAGAAGAAAGTCTTCTCTAGAATAAATTTTAAATAGAGCTGAAGAGGTTGATTTATTGGACCGGAGAACAATTGTTTTATTACGTAATATTTACTTGTATATAAAATTTTTGGAACGCGTTACGCAGAAGATGTAAATTTTAGCCATTTTTCTTGTATAATAGGATATACGTTCACCACGAGTAAATATGATAAATATAATTTTTTTTCTTATGCAGCAGGAAATACAGACATATATTTTTATGCCAAACATGGCTGCAAAGGTGTTACTCAATAAGCATCACCTATGTCCTCATTTTAGAATCAGGGATCAAGTAAAAGACCCCCAGGCCTAGCCTACCACGTGTAGAAGTATCGTTTGAGAATTTGGAGGCCAATGTGACCATTAAACTACTTTACGTTCTGCAGTCACCCTAGAGAACACGGTAGATGTTAGGCCTGCTGGATCCTCGAACCCACAACCTTTCATTTACGAGATCGTTGCCTTTGCCGCCTGAACCCTACCATGGTGCATATTAAATAAATATAGCATATACACAAATTTGGTACCATTTTAAGGCCGAATATAATGTACTTCGTAAGTCTAGTCTTACCCTGCCCATTCGAAGACATTCATCAGCATCAAAGTTATGGACAGAACGACACTACAACAACCATAACAGCTATAAAGCTGCTGCTGACGTACGAAAGTTCTGTCATGGTCCGATATTAATTTTGTCAAACTCTAGCAAACTCTACAAAGGCAAGCTCAACACTACCAGTAATAATTGAAGACCCAGATGATTTCTAGGCACCTCGTACTAGTGACATCCGTATATACCTAAAGGAGGTACAGCTGTGAGGTGTATCTCATTACCCAGCACTACCCAGAGGACACTCACGGCTTAATCTCGTAACCTCGAATCTGAAAGACGCTGTCCTCCTAAAGCACTTTATAAAACTAACATTAAAAAATACAATATATATTTTGATGATGAAGGAATTATATAATTTTTATTCAATTACTCGTCACTTTGCTTTTTTACAGCCTTAAGCCACTGTAAATCAGTCGGCAAAGGCAACGATCTCGTAACTGGAAAATTGCGGGGTCGGAATCAGAGCCAGCCTAAAATCCGCCGTGTTGATTAAAGGTGATTGGTGCATGTAAAAAATATGTTCGTGGTCACAATGTCCTCCAAAATCTCATTCAATACATCTGGGGGTGGCAGGCCAAGTCTGTGGGTCTTCTGTTTGGTCCCTACCTCATCGTTTCAAGAACCTACTTGAGAGAAGTCGCTCTTTCACCTTAATGGTGCTCATTAAAACGAAAGGCTTACCCCTTGGCCTTAATAAGAGATCCTGCAGGATCAATCGTGCTTGGTTTTTCCAAGTGGCATGAGAAACAACAGCCTAAATTAGAACAATTTATCAGGACAAAAAATTCTTTAAATACCTTTGAGACAGTTTTATCCCCATTCTTCAGTTAGTTTTAAGTTAAAGGCAATATAAGCATGTATTATTTAGTAGCTTCTGATGTTTTCCAAAAATATAAATGTAAATTCACATGAAAACTACTCTAGTAAGCTATTGCCATATGAATATTTTTTTAGCTTACAATATGTTTCACACACGCTCAGTTTTATGTACATTTATATAAATTAAATATTTATCCTCTATTTTAACTTGGTTACAGAGAAACAGCATACGAGAGAAAAAATTTTATTGAAAATTGGGCATTTTGCCACTCTTTGCAATTGTCTGGAATATTATCAAGAATAAAAGCAATTTACGTTGCTTTACGGTTATAAATCACCTTGCATATTCCGGGCGAGTAAGTAATTTTCATTTCTCAGAGACATTCTCAGTGAGTGAGGAAGAGAATGCTGTTGAGAAAGAAAGAGTTTATTTTTGTCTAGATTGGGTAAAAAAAATTTAATTCACTTCAGATGTAACTTCAAAACTTTTTTTCTTCTGTGGCATTCAAGATGTTTGCATGTGAAGACATTAATTTACGACAACGTTAATCAAATTAAATGTAGATAATTAATTCTGATGTCATGTACTGGAGATAAAATTGGGATTTTTATGCAAATAGATGTTTTTATGTCCGACCATAAATTCATCTGTTTTCACACATTCCAATTAAAACGAAAGCCGTTAAATTTGAATGTTTGGTAAAGATCCAGAATGTTAAACATAATAATTCACTATTTCTTTTCTGCTAATGTTTCTTAACAAAAAGTAGCTGGATTTAATATTTCTTTATTAATGTTAAAATTAATTTTCATTTCAAAATATTTATGCTCAATAGAAATTAAAATTATTTAATATCTTAGAATATTCTTTTCAATTTTCTTGTTATTTTATGCAAGGCTATTATTTTTTTCAAAATTAACTTGAAATTTGAAATAAACATTTAATAATTAAATGTAATTTATTTTATGCTTTTTCTGGTTATATTAACCGTGTTTGGAGCGGACTAAAAAAAGAAATGAAAGATTAAAATTGCAGATTAAATTCATTTTTTAGAAGCTTTACTTATATAATATCTATATTTTATTCTTTTAGATAAAGGAAATTGTAGTTTGTTGACAGTGTATGGAATTTTGAAGCTTTGAATTTCATATTTTGCATTTGAAAATATCAAACTGAATAAGCAAAATATTTTCTCTAACAGGCTTAACGCGTCTTTAACTACTTAAAGAGAGTGTTTGACTTGTGTCACGTGACCTCATTCCTTCCCCAATAACAACAAATTATTTGAGATAGCCCAAGCAACGCTAGACTACGTATCAAGTAAATTTGTACTGTGTATCTGACACTCGGTCAGTATAGTGGTTAATGCTTTACCTACCAACAGGTCTTTCGAGAAAGGGCAGGAGTTGAACAATATGGGAGATTGCGAGCTATGTCACAGAGCAGGTCACTTGGGATTTCAGTATCGCCTACTATACCTACTTGATCATTGTTGATCAAAATACGTATTTATTTCTCATTAGTTTGATATTAGGAAGATTAATTTTATTCTAAAATAAATTCTTGAAATTGGTTATGGTGATTCTTTTTAAAGTCATTTATAATTCAAGTAATTTATTAATTGGAATAATTAGAAAAATAACTATCCACAGATCTTTCGAGAAAGTGGTAAGAGTTGAACAATAGAGCGGCTGCGAGCTATGTCACAGAGCAGGTCACTTGAGATTTCAGTATCATCAACTATACCTACTTGATCATTGTTGAGCAAAATACGTATTTATTTCTCATTAGTTTGATATTAGGAACATTAGTTTTATTCTAAAATAAATTCTTGAAACTGGTTATGGTGATTAGTTTTATAGTCATATATAATTTAAGTCATTTATTAAATGCAATATTTAGAAAAATAACAGTGAATGTCATTTGGGACAATCTAGCTCTCTGTGCAAACTTTATTGCATAGGAAGAACGTAATTATATCAATTTCTGATATGTCATAACTTCCATTTACTTAATTTTAATTCCGTTCCATTTAGTTTATTTTAATTCTATAAGGTTCCCTTAAACAAAAATACCCTATCTGTAACTTCCCTGCCAAGCTCCTAGTTATGTTAGTAAGCCGAAAACCTTTTTTTTTTTTTTTTTTTTTTTTTTTTTTTTTTTTTTTTTTTTAAATCGCATAAGTTGCTTTGGATTTTCAATCAGTTGACATCACGCATACCAGGAGCGTCACTTGGCGTTTTCCTTGGCGAGCGCTGCCTTGCAATAGCTTCATAAATTCGCCCTTTTTTTATATGACATATCCCCACTCCACACATTGGCATGTTTTTAGCGTTGCGCTTGGAGGTGTTCCACCGTGCCGCCAGGCCATTGGAATGTTGATGAACTTGCCAGACTTGATCTTCTCATCCCGGCAGACATGATGGAGGAGAGAGAGAGACCTGAATCCCGTGAAAAGAAGAGGAACTTGAAGTTCCGTCCTCCATAATTGTCTTATTTTTTTTAGTCCATTTTTGTTTTCTCCTTTCTTTTTATTAATTTTTATCATTAAAAAACTCAATCAGTTAGTTTCTATTATTTTTTTAAATTTCATTTTATTATCAATAAAATCCATTTATTCAGTAACTTCTCTTCTCCTTTTTTAATGTCTATTGTTTTTTACTTTAAGATTTAAACATAAGTTGGGGAAAAGCCAAATTTAATATAAACATATTAAGGTATCAGGTTTGGTCCATAATGCGTATTTGCATTATACATCACCACCTCATCTTATAAAATATTTTTATTGTTTTTTTTTTCCGTGGTTTCTTTTTCTGGAACTCGTTACCTTAAAATTAATGACGTAAATTCCCGTATAGAAAAATTCCCCTTCAGAAACATATTTGCCAGTTATTATTGCTTTGACATCATATCTTTGCTCTTCTTTATTGTATTTACATATTCACTTTTTGTGCTCGCAATACATAACGCAATTACACCTACACTATTCTTAGCAGTCACAAGTTCCTGTAATTTCTATTGTTCCCACATTTGTACGTGTGTGTAATAAGACGTTCTACATTTCAATGCAGATATTTTAAAATTATTTTTCAACCTCAAAATTGGTTTCTGAGGTGTTAAATAAATAGTTTATCTTGTAAAAAAATTTTTACTGTAGAAAAGAACGAATAGTTTTCTGTACAGTTTACTTTTTACATGAAATTGAGAGTAAAATAAATATATTTACATGTAGGAAAAATTAACCACACTATTATGATAGTTGAAAGTTTACAGTGATTTCCTTAAGTAATTGATTGAATTACAGCATTTTTGTTTCATCTAACAATAGTAATTTTACATAGCAGTTTAGTACAGTGTTTCTCAACCTTTTAGTATTCACGGCCCAATTTTCAATCATAATTTTCATCGCGCCCCCCCTCCCCACCGCGTACAATAAAATGTATACAATAATAATGTATTTTGAGCATTATGGCGCTAAACCTGCACTACAACCTTAATTTTAAACTTTGCAAATTACCAAGAATACGGAAATTTATTGACATTTTGCAACACTGATACTCAGCATTGAAAAAACAATAATCCTATGACTTTTTATTGCTCTTGGAGGCCCAAGGAAGTCACTAATAATTATTAAATTTGTTTTTAATTTAGTAAGTTGTTTTAATTTAATAAGTTAATTATTAAATATGTCGAAATGTATTTTGTTTTGTATGTGTGTGTGTTCTTTCCTTTCAGTCACTTAATCAATTTTTTTAAATAACATTTTCTCTTGGATATGCTCGCGCCCCCCCATTAGTGTGCTCGCGCCCCCCCTGGGGGGCGCGCCCCACAGGTTGAGAATCACTGGTTTAGTAAATTTTAATCATTTGTCATTATAAAAAGTTTCTTTGAAAGATAATATTAATTTATATTCAAATGCTGAAAAGAGCAAACAAAATTATTAATATTCAAATATACCTTTGTACTGTTCATAAAAAAAAAAAATTCAAAAATAAACAATACACGATTAGCTATTTTTGATTTAATCAATCATTACAACGGTTTTCGCAGATGTTTTCGATACTTGATTGAATTACAGCATTTTGGTTTCATCTAATAATAGCAAATTTGCACAAAAGTTGAATAGTATTCATTTATCGTCATAAAAAACGTCTCTGAAAGATAACGATAAATGATATACAAATGTGTCAAAGAGCATATAATTTATAATTACTTAAGTAATTATATTTGTACTGTTCATAAAAATAAAAAAAAAAATTCAACAATAAACAATACACCATAGACTATATTTGATTCGAACATCAGATTCATGTTTTGCATTGTAATGACGGATAATAATGACGTTTTAGAAAAATTTACAGTCTTTATTTAAGGGTTGAAATAAAAATATTAGGTAATCCTTCAAATCTAATTTTGATTTGATATTATATATATATATATATATATATATATATATATATATATATATATATATATATATTATATATATATATATGTATATATATATGTATATATATATATATATATATATATATATATGTATATATATATATATATATATTTATATATATATATATATATATATATATATATATATATATATATATATATATATATATATATATATATATATATATATATTTATATATATATATATTTATATATATATATATATATATATATATATATATATATATGTATATATATATATATATATATATATATATATATATATATATATATATATGATAGAGAGAGAGAGAGAGGTAGGTAGATATAGATAGGTAGATATATGTCAGGTTTAAAAATGGGGGTTAAGAATTAAGCGAGTTATAATTAAAAATAGTTAGAACTCACAAAGTAATAGTCGAAAGTCATGACCTCGAGCGGAACTATACAGAGTAAAAAGGCTGACGCGGTAGTAGACATAAGAATAGACCTAGGCAACGCCAAAAATCACAGTCCTGAGCATGAATTTCGGGCTGATAACATTCTTGGACAGAAGGTTTACAATAAAGAAGTTTTTATATATTAAATGAAATGTGTCTTCCATGTCTTAAACACACTTCCGTATATATATATATATATATATATATATATATATATATATATATATATCCGAGAATGTAGGAAAGTGGTAGATTCATCTAATAACAGTTTTACAGTATAGTTTATTAAATAGAATTTTCCTTGAGGTCATGAAAACATGTCAGCAAATCGGTAATACATTCTAAAAAATGTTGAAAATGTATATAAATTTATAAATACATGAAATATTACCTATGTAATGCTCATATAATTAAATGAAATTCAGTAATAATAAATAACATATCATGGGCTATTTGTGATTTGAACAATTTTGGTACATGTAACACCGCATGTTTTAACAAAATTTAAAATATTATTTAGGATTTAAAATGAAAACGATAGATAATCTGTAAAACGATATTTTTGATTTTTCAATATATATCTTTCATAATTTTAAATTCAAAAACGTAGAAAGGGGAGTATGTTTTTTTTTATTTTGATTTAGAAAAATAACCATAATTATTCAACTATTATATCCTATCATTTATTTTTTTTATTTAGCATTTGTATAAATTACTAATTTTTACTCAAGTAAAATCTAATCACTTATATAATTTTAGGGACGTGACATATACATAACTACATATACGCATTATTATTTAAGAAAATATATTTAGTTTCAACTTCTTTAATAATTTAGAAATGTGTAATAATGTTAAGTCTACAAACGTTAAATCGAATTGAGCTGATAGCAATAATACCCTAATGACGTAAATATACGTTTTCCGCTCACGGGTAAGAAGCTATTTTTGGCCTTAACATATGAGAAACTGTATATATATTACTCGCAGAAGAGAGGAAAATAATACCAAAGAAATCCTAAATAACAAGACTATTAGTATAAAATGCACTTCTGGGACAAGCTGTTGATGTTCCACCATCTGTCGTTCATGAAAAGTCCATGTTCAAAACATATTATAGTTTAAGAAACTGCTCTTTAGGAGTTTTGTTTGGGATATTTTGCGGAATATATCGCGGAGAAGCAAGATAAATGTGCAGATATATTTTTGGGCAATCCTTTCGAAATACTTTGGGAGAACTTGCTTGGTGATGGATGAAATCGTCTGTGATAGATGCGCTTGCTCGTCGACAGAACGCATCGAACATTATTCATCGATTAACTCCCTTATTGATATAAACTGTTTTCTGCTATAAATATTAAAGGCAAATTTCTAAAAGATTTCCAGCCACTATCATGGGGAGTTTTAAGACAAAGAAAAGAACTGGTTGATTTTGTATTATTTTGAGAGCGTTTATTTTATTCTTTTAGAAGTCTATTATTTATTCTTTTGAAAGTGAAAGCTGTTATGATTATTATAAAAAATAATTTTTTAAAATGCATATTAAAGAACTAACTCGGATTTGACGTGTCTTTATAACATTTTAATCTTTATTATAGAAAATTGTATTATGTTAAGTGAATACTATAAATTGAGAGCTAAAAATATTTTAATATAAAACAGATTTTTGATTCAATAGACAAAAATTCTAAAAGTTTCCACTCTATTTCGATTGATATCCTTAACAATATATCTAACTTTTTTAGTACATTTTTTTTTGTTGTAAGAAGAAGCACTTTTTTAAAAAATAAAATGTATGCACAAAAAGAAGAAAAGAAATAAAAAGTCCACCCTTAAATAATCTTTCGAATTATGTATTTCAGATATAAAAAAACTATATCATGTAAAAGCTAATTATTAACTTTTTCTGTTAATCTCATTAACACGAGTTACATTAATACGAGAGAAATATTAAAGGCAAATTTCTAAAAGATTTCCAGCCATTATAATGGGGAGTTTTAAAACAAAGAAAGGAATTGGTTGATTTTGTATCATTTTGAGAGCGCTTATTTTATTCTTTTAGAAATCTAATATTTATTCATTTCAAACGAAAGTGAAAACTGTTATGATTATTATGAAAAAATAAATTTTTTAAATTCATATTAAAGAACTAACTCGGATTTGACGTGCTTTTATAACATTCTAATTTTTATTATCGGAAATATTATGTTAAGTGAATATTATACATTGAGAACTAAAAAGATTTTAATATAAAACATATTTTTGATTTAATAGACAAAATTTAAAAGCTTTTGCTCTATTTCGATTGATATCATTAATAACAGATCTAACTTTTTGTAGTACGTTTTTGTTGTAAGAAGAAGCACTTCTTTAAAAAATAAAATTTTGGCACAAAAAGAAGAAAAGAAATAGAGAACCACCCTTAAATAATATTTCAAATTATGTATTTCAGAAATTAAAAAAATATCATGTAATTCTAAAACATTTCTAGCCACTATCATGGGGAGTTGTAAAAGAAAGAAAAATATCGGTTGATTTTGTATTATTTTGAGAGCGTTTATTTTATTCTTTTAGAAATCTAACATTTATTCATTTCAAACGAAAGTGAAAGCTGTTATGATTATTATAAAACAATAATTTTTTTAAATTGCATATTAAAGAACTAACTCGGATTTGAAGTGTATTTATAACCTTTCAATTTTTATTATCGAAAATTGTATTATGTTAAGTGAACGTTATAAATTGAGAACTAAAAAGATTTTAATATAAAACAGATTTTTTATTCAATAGACAAAAGTTAAAAGTTTTGATTGATATCATTAATAATATGTCTAACTTTTTGTTGCACATTTTTGTTGCAAGAAGAATCACTTCTTTAAAAAATAAAATGTATGCACAAAAAGAAGAAAAGAAATAAAGAACCACCCTTATATATTCTTTCGAATTATGTATTTCAGAAATTAAAAAAAATATATCATGTAAAAGCTAATTATAAACTTTTTCTGCAAAACTCAGTTACATTAATACCAGAGAAATAGTAAAGGCAAAATTCTAAAATATTTCCAGCCTTTATCATGGGGAGTTTATAAACAAAGAAAGAAATTGGTTGATTTTGTATCATTTTGAGAGCGCTTATTTTATTCTTTTAGAAATCTATTATTTATTCATTTCAAACGAAAGTGAAAACTGTTATGATTATTATGAAAAAATAATTTTTTTAAAAATATATCTTAAACAAAAAAAAAAAAAAAAATCGGTTTAGACTTATCAGGAAAACATTTCGATTTTTATTATCGGAAATTGTATTATGTTAAGTGAACGTTATAAATTGAGAACTATAAAGATTTTATTATAAAACAGATTTTTGATTCAATAGACAAAATTTAAACGTTTCTGCTCTATTTCGATTGATATCATTAATAATATGTCTAACTTTTTGTTGCACATTTTTGTTGCAAGAAGAATCACTTCTTTAAAAAATAAAATGTATGCACAAAAAGAAGAAAAGAAATAAAAAAACCACGTTTAAATAATCTTTCAAATTATGTATTTCAGAAATAAAAAAAAACTATATCATGTAAAAACTAATTATAAACTTTTTCTGTAAATCTCAGTTACATTAATACGAGAGAAATATTAAAGTACTAAAATATTTCTAGCCACTATCATGAGAAGTTTTAAAACAAAGAAAGGAATTGGTTGATTTTGTATTATTTTGAGAGCATTTATTTTATTCTTTTAGAAATCTATTATTTATATATTTCAATCGAAAGTGAAAGCTGTTATTATTATTATAAAAAATAATTTTTTAAAATGCATATTAAAGAACTAACTCGGATTTGACGTGTCTTTAAAACATTTTAATCTTTATTATAGGAAATTGTATTATGTTAAGTGAAATAAATTGAGAACTAAACGTATTTTAATATAAAAAAGATTTCTGATTCAATAGACAAAAAATAAAAGTTTGGGCTCTATTTCCATTGATATCATTAATAACAGGTCTAACTTTTTGTAGTACAATTTGTTTTGTTGTAAGAAATAATTAAAAGATAAATATATGCACAAAAAGAAGAAAAGAAATAAAATACCACCCTTAAATAATCTTTAGAAATATTTATTTCAGAAATAAAAAAAATATATATCATTTAAAAGCTAATTATAAACTTTTTTTGTAAAACTTAGTTACATTAATAACAGAAAAATAGTAAAGGCAAATTTCTAAAAGATTTCCAGCCTCTATCATAGGAAGTTTTAAAACAAAGAAATTGTTAGCTTATTGAAAGCTATAATAGAATAATAGTTGAAGTAGAAGCATTTTGCCCTATTAATCCTGAACAGTATTAAGTCAAACGTTAGCATAATTTAAAACTACATTTATTAAACGTAAAAGTAAAGGAAAATAAACATCGGCTAACTGCCGTACACACATGGCCGTACAACTACGACCACACTGACTGAGTGACACATAACCTCTTCCCCCGAGTACTTATCGGTAGGGAAAGAAACGATCTTCAAACGTATGCAATACGTCACGACTCTAAAGAAAATGCATGCATAATATATATATTAATATTGTCAGTGGTTATGTGATGGTAATAAAATAAAATATTTAAATTACTTATAAAAATAAAGTAACTAATTTTCTAACAGAAATGAACTGGTTGATTTTGTATTATTTTGAGAGAGTTATTTTTATTCTTTTATAAATCTATTATTAATTCTTTTGAAACGGACGTGAAATCTGTTATAATTATTATAAAATTTTTAAATATATATTAAAGAAAACCATTCGATTATCGTTAAAACATTTCGATTTTTATTATCGAAAACTCTATTATGTTAAATGAATATTATAAATTGAGAACTGAAAAGATTTTATTGTAAAACAGATTTTTCATTCAATAGAAAAAAAAAAATTTTGTGCTCGATTTAAATTGATATCTTTAATAACAGGTCTAACTTTTTGTAGTAGATTTTGTTTTAATGTAAGAAATGTGATTTAGTTGCATGCAGGTATAATTCAATTCCAAATTACGCCTGTAGCTGGCTTTTTTTCGTGAATCGCGTGAAAGTTTAGTCATTCAGAAAAATCGTAGTAAATCGAAAACTACTTTGTTTTTATGAACGAAACTTTTTTTATTTTACACTTTCATAAATATTGTATGATTATTTAACAAAAAAAAAACAATAATTTTACAAAATCTGAAAAATAAAAGATTTTTAATATTAAAGTCCGATAATCTGTCAGAGCATATTTCTTCATCCCTTTGTCACAATGCATCATTTTATCAATTTTGTATTCAACAATAAAAAACCTAGCTCCAAATTGACAAAACACTACTTGTACGTTCTGGAGCTAGGAATTCGATTGAAGACGAAATAACGCAACAAAAGACCGAGTAACCCGACAATCATAACTTGTGGAAAGAAAAAAATGCAATGTCTTGCATAGCAACGCAAACAATACGCATATAATGTCTCACATATATATAATTAAACGTATTTAGTAGATTTGAGGTGGTTAGCAGGTATGCACCACAAATCTGTTAAATACGTATTTTTACATGACCCGCGCTCTAGTGACAGACTGCAAAAAACGTAAAAATACGTTGCCCGCACTCGAAGTCTTAATACGAGAGAAATATAAAGGCAAATTTTTAAAAGATTTCCAGCCACTATCAAGGGAAGTCTTAAAACAATAAAAGGAATTGGTGGAGATTAGATTATTTTGAAGGAATTTATTTTGTTATTTTAGAAATCCATTATTCAGTTCAAACGAAAAAGAAATCTGTTATAATTATTATAAAAAACTATTTTTTAATATATGTATTAAAGAAAAAACTCAGATTTGATGTGTTTATATAAATTTTCAATTTAATTATCGAAAATTGTATTATGTTAAGCGTATATTATAAATTTAGAGATGAAAAAGTGCTAATATAAAAAATATTTTTGATTTAATCGAAAAACAAAAATTTCTGCTCTATTTAGATTGATATCATTAATAACGGGTCTAACATTTTGAAATATATTTTGCTTTGTTGTCAGAAGAAACACTTCTCTAAAAAATAAAAGATATGCACAAAGAGAAGAAAATAAATAAAATCCTTAAATTGATTTTCGAAATATGTATTTCAGAAATACAGACTCTTTATATCATGTAGAATCTAATTAAAAACTTTTTCTGTGAAACTCAGTTACATTAATACGAGAGATATATTTTACTTTAAATTACAATAAACTATATATTTTTATAAAAATTCGATTTTTGCTGACTTTTTTATAAATTATTTTTCAGGTAATTTTGTGTTATAGAAAAAAAAAGAATATTTATTTTCAATTTAATATAAACTTTTAGTTTATATTAAATTGAAAATAAATGAATTTTGAAATTTTGAAAATGTGACATATTTCAAAAATAAACCTTCGAGTAAGTGAAATTGATCTATTTATTGTATTTTATTTTCTGTTTTAAAATTTGTACCCCTTAAAAAGGCACAAAATAAACTATAAATAATCTGGTATCATTACTGATGGGGCTAATATTAAAAAATTTGTTTTAGTCTGTTATATGAAAATTTTTTCCTTATAAAATATAAAGCATATACACTAAATGCAGAAAAATAACTTAATTGCTTAAAACTAAAACTATATGTTTCATTTATAATAAATATGAATTTTCGTTTAACAAAACACACTGTAGTTTTCAGACTAATGAGTTGTA
Source organism: Pardosa pseudoannulata (assembly GCA_032207245.1). Classification (NCBI taxonomy): domain Eukaryota; kingdom Metazoa; phylum Arthropoda; class Arachnida; order Araneae; family Lycosidae; genus Pardosa; species Pardosa pseudoannulata. The sequence goes on from CM063505.1 coordinate 192,053,948, forward strand.
ATTTTTTTTAGATTATATGAAAAGTAAAAATTTGTAGCATACATTATAGACTGGTTATCTTTCCTGCTAAACACATGTAGAATTTCTGATTATATATATAGATAGGAAATATTTTTGCTGAATTTGAAGTGTACAAAAATAATAAAAAACAACTTTCTTTAGTACACTAATTTTAAAGAATTTATGTCATGCTAGTAAGAAAATTAGATATTTTTAGATCATCATAATTTTTTTTATCAAAGGGGGAATGTAATTAAATATTTGTATGTGTGTGTATGTGTTGAAATGTTATGTAAAAGAGACATATAAATTTATTTGTGATTGTTCAATTCTTTATTAGACTGTAAAATTGACTGGAGAATAGTAATAAGACCTTTTCATAGTTTTTAACATTTACATTTATTAATTTATTTTACTGTATAGTTATGTAGATAAAAAAATAAAGCACGATCTTATAAACTTTAGAAAATGTTTAAGTTATGTGCGGTATTTAATAATACTTGATTTGCTAATATCGTTTATTATGTCTTTTGAGAAAAATTTGTATCAAAGCCTTTGATCGAGAAACATATAATACTATTAAAATATAAATTAAACTAAATCTAAACTTCCTAGTGCATCAGGCCAACTTGGTGGCCAAGGCCTAACGTGCTAATCAACTTTTTCGAGATCAAGGACGCTGGAGTGCATATAAATGTCTCAGTTAGGTAGTCAACCTTACGCAGTAACCCCTTACGTGGGGCTTACCCAAGTTTAAGGGTGGAATTTACTCTTATGCTCGGATCGCGGTGGTGAACTTTCCTCTCGATGGTCTCCTCATGGGTATGATGTCCTACTGCTCTTGTCGGTTTGAAGTTGCTCATGAACTCTTCCAAGACTTAGAAGGGGTTATTTACTGTTAAGCGGAGCTCCCAGTATTTAGTTCCCAAGCATGCTTGGTCCTCAGTTTTTCTGAAGGCTGTATCAACCTTTCCCAGCCATGGAATTGAACTTCGGACCTGTGCTTGGGAGGCAAAGGGCTACCCCTACGCCACTTGGTCTCAATACTAAAATCTAGTAGTCTAAATAACATTGCTAATTCTTTTACACATACTGAATTTTTTCTAAAGTTTAAATATGTAAGCACAATACTAGTATATTTTTCTTTAGGTTTTTATCATATAGACCAACAGATAGATTTCCGCTTTTAATAATCAATAGAAGTTTCTTTAATAATGCCAGTTAATCATTTTTGCTTATCTAACACCGCAGATTTTGTTGTATATTTTATTATAGAAACATTATTTATGCAGTCAGCATTACAGCCCAGGTCGACATTAATAAAGTTGGTCATCGCATTTTAAAATCTGGGACGAAGTAAAAGTCCCCCAGGCTTGTCCTAAAACTTTCATAGATATCGTCTAGGAACTTGGAAGACATTGCAACGTAATGCAAAAATCTAATTTACCCCAGCTGCTGTTAATGAACACGGTGGATCTTTGGAAGATTAGAGCCTCCATAAGGCAACCCTCCGGTTATGAGATATACTGCTTTACTGAATTAGTGGGTAACACTATTTCATTTGTTTGAATATGACTCCCGGCGTAGATATTTATAACCGTCTGCCTGATAAAACATGATAAATGGTCTGTAATCAACCGAAAAGACTATTAATTCTATTTATATAAAAATTAAAAATTTAATGGGGATAAATATTGAGGGTACATGTCTACTATTGACTTTCAAAAAATTTAATTTTTAATTATAAATTTGTAAAGTATTTGAATGTCTTAGTGTCTGACCGTTTTGAAACAAAACGAATGAAAATTTATCTGCTATAACTGTCGCAATCATTAAATGAAAAAATAAATATAGGGAGTCTTTGTAGTAAATTTTTATTTTAAAGATCATTTTCTCAAAACTGTATTTTACCGTTTGTTCTCAAAGTAGAAAATTTATGTTAGGTACATATCCTTTTTTAATTTTTAAATTTATAATATTATTACTTTGAAAATGATTTAAGTAATTGATTTAAGTAATTAAATGTTTTTAAATAAGTATTTGCATAATTAATATGGAAAAAATCCTATAAAACTTATATTTTTTAATATAATTCCTTTCTGAGATCTAATGTAGAAGTTAGTCGCCAGAAATTTAAAAAATTATTTTTATATTAAAATTATTTACTTTCTATATAAAATAAAATAAGCACAAATACAATTTGAAATATATCAGGAAATATTTTCAAATATTTGTTTATACATTAAGAAAAACGTATTGGAAGACGAAAATAAATATACTAATTACGTTTTAAAATTTAATAAATATGGCAAGTTTTCTCAAAATTTAACTTTTTAAAGTAAAATTATTTACTAGGATATATATATATATATATATATATATATATATATATATATATATATATATATATATACACTTAAAAAATGATCGTAGAGTATTTAGTATGAATTGAATTTTAGAACTTATAAAAAAACTACACATGGAAGATTTAGAAACATAAAGTCTTTAATACGTATAGTATTTAATATAAGAGGAATTCTGTAGGAATATTTTGATGTATGGAGCTCCTTTAATGGAAAGACATCTCATCGTAAGAAGTTTGATAATTCAGCAAAACTGTGTCAAGAGTGAAAATATCTTTTAATATACGATGTCTACAATAAAAATCTCTTTATCGACAAGGGAACGCAAATATGATCCAGTGTCTGTCCATCGACGTGTTCAATATCCTGACAAGGCAAACCATGAATTATCTTTATCCATCATATTCAGTGGGATACATCTTAAGGGTCTTACTTCCGCCGATCCGCCACAAAGATTCTGCATCAAAAGTGAATGCATCTCGCCTGTCACGCTAAATAGAGTAGAATATACTCTCTTTATTCATCTTTATGTATATCGGGATAAAAACGGGAAAGGGATTTTCAGTGCCGTAAGCAATAAGGCCGCTTCGATTTGCTTTCTTCTTTTACTTGTATCGAGGAACGAAACCAAAGGACATGAAATGTAGGCTTATTTTTATTAAAGCAATTTACATAGAGGAGAACCACTTAATAAATAAAAATTGCTTAAAGAATAGAATATTGAAAATAATGCTGATTTCATAGGACTATATATTATTTCAGTAGATCAAAATATTGACTGAAACTCGCACTTGGTGTTTAGATGAGGGGAGTCCCATTCACATCCAGATATTTTTCCTATATACTTTATTGAGTCTTTTAACCCATTGTATGTTTGACACGTACTAGTACGTTTTCGGACGATTGATACTTGAGTGCAGGTCACGTACTAGTACCGTTTAATGTAACAACATGGTTTTTTGTGGGTACAAAAGTAACGGTATATGCAGGAAAAAGAAGTCCAATGTACTTGTCTAATACATAGATTCTGGAAATATTTAGACAAATAAAAACTAGTTTTTACATCAGTCGATGCGGAACCACAGAACGGGAAGGTTGATTAAAAACTCAATTTAGATTGAAAATTAACTTTTTATTTATCCTTGCGAAAATGATATATATGTATGTATGCATGTAAGTATGTATGTATATATATATATATATATATATATATATATATATATATATGTATATTTGTCTATTTATTTATTTGTTTATATATTTCAATATAAAATATGAAAAGTTGGTTAAAAAATTAAGTAATTTTTGATCTATTGAGATTTAACTGAATAACTAAATTTACGGCAAAACGCCGACTCCAGGTACAATTCCGCTGCAATGTGTTAATTGAAGGCACTCAATGTGTTAATTGAATAGGTCCTTTTAAACAAAGATAATTTTAAAAATAACCGGGCATGATTGTTTTAATATAAAAATAAGTGGGCTTGTAAATAAGATAGTCATGCATATGTAAGTGTGTGTTTGTGAAGGAAGGTTTTAATTGCTATCAGTGTATTTCACTAGTGATTCGCTAGAAACTGGATTAATACTCACTAGATTAAGGAGTGCAGACTGTAATAGGCATACAAATTCAAAGGTTGACATCATAAACGAGTGATTTGTGTAATTAATAATCATAATTTTGAATATAATTTGTAAATATTGTTTATAAGCATAAAAATCGTCAGTTATTTAAAAATATAATCTTTATGCCTAAAAATACCCACTATATATGCGTATTTAACTATAAATTATCAGCTTTAAAAGGGAAAAAACTAGGGTACATCTCAAATGAATTATGCGCTAATATTTAATTTTATAATTTTCTTTTGAGTTCAGATGTCAATATTTAGACATAATTATAACATCTGGGTTGAAAAACATTATTACCTTGCGTTATAAAAGTATACAATAAAGACATTTGGATATATTTTTCATTATTTCTATGTACATGATGCCCAATAAAATGATGTTTGATCATAGACAGTGTCTATTCGGTCAGAGATCGCCAAAGTTGTTTGCAATAAAAAGTACATAATCACTTTTCAGTTGCATGGTAGGACAATTACTTATGGTCTAATATAGTCTGTCTATCAATGTTTATCAATGTCGTATTCAGCAGGATACAACATAAAAGTCGTATTTCGAGGGATACGGCTGAGATTTTGTATCGAAAGTTATATGTTATATATATATATATATATATATATATATATATATATATATATATATATATATATATATATATATGTATATATATATGTATATATATATATAAATATATATATATATAAATATATATATACATATATACATATACATATATATATATATGTATATATATATATATATATATGTTTATATATATACATATATATTTATATGTATATATATATATATGTATATATATATGTATATATATATGTATATATATATATATATAAATATATATATATATATAAATAAATAAATATATATATATATATATATATATATATATATATATATATATGTTTATATATATACATACATATATATATATATACATACATATATATATATATGTAATAATAAAATTCTAAAACATATTTATAATAATGGCGTAGGACGATCTTTTTTCCTAGCCCCTTAAATTTAGAATCGCTTTCCCGTTAATTTTTTCCGCACATTGTGACGTACTATTTTTCAGAATAAAGTAGACGTAATTAAAGTAAGGTGATTGGTTACCGGAATGACATCATTCCTGAAGCCACTCCCCTTCCAGAAGTTAATATAAGGCATCTCATATTGATTTTGAGGCTTTTTCTTTTGAGAACGAGATGTAATATATCATCAAATATTTTCTGTTTGAGATCATCCTCATTAAGGTGATTTGTGTCTTACCTGGTGTTCTAAATAAAAGATATTTTTGAAGTCTGTATATACATACATACATATATATATATATATATATATATATATATATATATATATATATATATATATATATATATATACATATGTGTATTTGATTATAAATATTAATGTTAACAATTTTATAAATTATGTCAAAATCCCAATTCTATGGCATTTGTAGAATTATGATGTTGTTCAGTTTAATAGTAGTAGAATTCATAGAGGATGTAATATTGGCATTTCTCCGTTAAGCCCCAATAACATTTCGCCGGTTTTTTAGTGGATATATACGGCGGCAGACACAATTCAGTATATTCAAATGTAGCTTTTACTTCGATTTTAAAACAGGGATAAATGAAGATTGAAGAATAGAAAAGAGTCCAATTCCTTAGCTTTAAGGAATATTTATTATTTTCTGTTACTTTCTGACTTCTTGTAGATGGACTACTCGTCCCCTGACATGACGCCAAAAACAAAATGGCTAAAAAAAATAATTTTCTCAAAAAAAAAAAAATGCTGATGACCTTTCCCCCAATTTTGGCCGAAATGATGCCTACTCAACACCGCGCTTGGCGAGGTCAGTGGAGAAATTCCGCCAGCGGGAATCCAAGACGATCGTCAAAACGTAGCGTGAAAAAGAACAGCCTAAGAATTTTATGTCGCCAAGCAATGCTCAAGCTGGATAAATGGTGAAAGACGGGGAGATCAAAACAGCAACCCACGGGTGGACAGCGAGGGAAAAATGAAGGTGACTTGGACATGGACAAGCCCCAGTCCACATAATAAGGGGTCAAGGAGCCAACAATTCCTTTCATTCCGTTTTAAATAGAATGTGGCTATATCACAGCACTGTTTCTACTTTTTTTTAACATTCTCTCTTTAAATATTCAATCTTTCTAGTTAACAAAATCATATAGGACTTATGTAGGAATCAATATATGATCTGCATTCATACTTTTTTATTTGATTGTTTCCGATTACAATTAAGTTTAAAACACTGGTGTAATTTTTATATAGTGAATTGTATTCAAATTGTTCATTTTGAATTTGATATGAGTTCTTATCAGACGTCAGAGCGACTAATACATAGAAGAAATCCTAAAAATAATTTGTTAAAGTTTAATTAAAGTTTTGTTAAAGTTAATTTAAAGTTCATATGCATTACATTCTCAAAGAAGGTTTATTATACTATTACAGCTCTTTCTCTAAGCACATTTCTCGTATAATAAAGCAAAAAAAAAAGAGTTTGTTCAAGCTCATCTCGTTTACAGTTCCTGGGTGAGAAGGAAGGTAAAGCAAAGAGATGTTAAAAATAATAAAAAAGTCTCAGTTCTCCGAGGTTGATACGCCTTGTTCTGACAAGCTGTCATTTTCCCCACTATTCGAGATCGAAATAAAACACACATGTTGTTAGTGTATTTTTTGTCATAAAGGAATTGCTTTGGCGTGTGGCTCTATTTTAGAGAGATATTTCTACAATTTTTGTAAAGTTTTATTGGAGTGTGACTGGAAAGCAATGATTTTTATTTTATGTTGTTTAACTTGACAGTGAACTTAATAAAAGAACTAAATAAAAATGGTATCACAGTTCTAAAGATCTAAAACACAGTTATTTAATAGTGTATTAAAACTTATGTTTATATTAACGTATAATCTTATTGTTATTCTTCATTTTGAACAACTAATAATTAATCAAAAATTTAATACAGCTTTTAATTTAAGATTTTTAGAAAACATTTCTAAAAATTTTCATAAGTTTCAAGAATAGAATGAAAGTATTAACATACTTTATGCATATAATACTTAAAATAATAAAAATTAAACACGAGAGGACATTTTTAAAAGTTTTTAGTGCTTTTATATGAAAGTTCAAAACTGGAATAACAATAGTAATCGAAATAGTAAATAGTTTGCCTCTTTATTCAAATCCATATGCCATTTTTTTCCTAAAATGTATGCAGAGGAAACACAATTCTATTCACGTCTTCTAAAAATACTAAAATAAAAAATAAAGCAATATATAAAAAATAAGTTGTCAAATTATTTTGTTAATTTTAAATTTTACAGATAAAATATTTTATATATATTTCAAATATTCAAAGTATTAAAGA